>CAUYQG010032289.1:0-11444 GCA_963574415.1 Tarsius wallacei
TACAGGCATGCACCACCATGCCCAGCTAATTTTTTTGACTTATTGTAGAAACAAGCTCTTGCCATGTTACTCAGGCTAGTCTCAAACCCATGGACTCAGGCAATCCTCTTGCCTACGCCTCCCAAAGTGCTGGGATTACAGGCATGAGCCATCGTGTCTGGCTTATGTCCTGCATTTTTTTTCAGGGAGACCAATCAGACACTTGGATGTGGTAGTGAATTCTGCAAGCTCCCCACCTGAACAACATCCAGGTTCAATGCAGCCCCACCCAAAGCCAACACCTTCCCTCCAACCTGCCCCTTCTCCCAGGGGAAGGCAGCCTGTCTTGTCTGATACCCCATCATCCACCCACATACTCAGACTGGCAAAGTCAGCACTAATCCCCTCATCTGACCAGTCACCCAGTCTAGCTGTATCTACTTCCTCAATCTCTCTGTTTCTTTCCATTTCTCCTATATTACCTTAAAAACATAAATAAAGGGGGAAAAAACATAAATACCAAGCAAAGGACTTGAATAGACATTCATACAAAGGAAATATACAAGTGGCCAATATGCACATGACAAGATGCTCATCAGTCATTAGGGAAATGCAAGTGAAAACCACAATGAGACACTTTCATACCTCTATGATGGCTAGAAGTTTTAAATATGGGAAACAAGTATTGAGAGTATGGAGAAACTGGAACTCCTGTATAGTGCTGGTGAGAACTAAAATAGTGCAGCTGCTGTGGAAAACAGTACACAGTTCCTCAAAAAGTTAAACATAGAATTACCATATGACCCTGCAATTCCACTTCTAGGTATATACTCAAAAGAAATGAAGTCAGAGACCTAAACAGAACTGAAAGTGTTGCCCCAAGGCAAACCTGTATGCCAGTGTTTACTGCAGCATTATACACAATAGAAAAGGTGGAAAAACCCAAGCGTTCATCAACAGATGAATGGATAAACAGATGTGGTCCACCCATGCAATGGAATATTATTCAGCCTCAAAAAGGAATAAAGTTCTGATACATGCCACAATATGAATGGACCCAGAAAGCATTATGCTAAGCTAAATAAAACTAACACAAAAGAATACTGTATGATTTCACTTCCATGAAATATCTAGAATAGGCAAATTCACAGAGACAGAAAGTAGATTAGAGGTGGAGGAAAGAATTATTGTTTAATGATTACAGGGTTTCTGTTTGGGAGGAAAAAGTTGTGGACACAGAGAGCGGTGACAGTTGCACATCATTGTTAATATAGTCAGTGCCCCTCGTTGTACACTTAAATAGTTAAAATGGCAAATTTTGTGTTATATTACCACAATAAAAAATAGAAAAAAATCCATGTGAATAGTGGCTGACATTTGAGTGTTTACCATGTGCCACACCCTATTCTAAGAGCTTTACCTAAACTCGATACTACAGTCCTACTCACAAACACACACACCAAGATCCAGAGAGCTAAGGATACTTGCTCCAGGTCAAACAAGTGGGAGCCAGAATCAGAGCCCAACCTGTCTAGCTTCAGAGCTCATCTCTTACCCACTCTTCCTCCAAGTCCTGCCTGGATTATAATCATGTCTCCCTGCCTTCAAACACTCCCCTCCCAGTTCAGTCTCTGTACCACGACAAGGGACACTCCTAAAATAGATGTCTGCTCTTGTCATTCCCCTGTTGAAATCTCCAGTTGCTTCCAACAGATAAATATCCAGTTTGCTTTCCAAATGAAAGAGGACAAGCTCTTTCATTCAAAAACTTTTCAAGTTGCACAGCAAGCCACAAGTCCCTGTGTACTTGCATCTGGCTGAAAATATCTCACATGCATGCTGACCCCATGGTACCAACTACCATGCAAACACAAGGTGGGGATGGTGCACTTCTTGGACAACAACTTACATTCACAGAATCCTGATATCATAGATTCCTATCAGTAGGCTCTAAAAATAAGTGATGATGTCAACAATGATACAACCTGACACTGGCAAAGGCTTACATAAACTATAGTGCTTTAGTGGAGATTTTCTTCACTTGCTCCTCACAATAACACCATCAGGGAAAAAAAAAGAAACAACCTGATTTTGCCAGACACATATTTTTATACATAGAAACAGTGAGATCCAGTCAGAGGATGCAAGAGCAGACAAAGGTCATAAAGCTAATAAGGAGCAGAGTTAGTCACGAGATCCAACTCTGAGCCTTCTAGGAAGGGTTTTTCTGCTACATCTCATCTCCCAAGAAGAACCGCTCATGACTACAGGAGGAAGACTTAAAACTACTCCACCAGCGGCTCCAGTGGGAATCTTTGCTTCCAGAGGGAACCTTTAAAGGATGTAGGCTAGATGCAGTGGCTAATGTCTGTAATCCCAGCTCTTTGGGAGGCTGAGGCAGGAGGATCACTTGATGCCAGGAGTTCAAGACCAGCCTGGGCAACATAAGGAGACTCTATAAAAACATCAAAATAAAAATTAGCTGGGTGTGGTGGCACATTCCTGTAGTCTTAGCTATCAGGAGGCTGAGGCGGGAGGACAGCTTGAGCCCAGGAGTTGGAGGCTGCAGTGAGCTATTATCACACCACTGTTCTCCAGCCTGGGTGACAGAGTGAGACCCTGTCTCTAAAAAATAATAAAAAATAAAAATAATAATGTAATATATTGCTTTATCCATAAGCCTTTGGGTCCCAAATCTTTGCAGTCCCTTATCTTCTATCCAAGTAAAAGAGCTCCTTTCTGCAGAGGAAGGTGGACTTAGCACTGGAGCAACTCCTGCTTGCATACAGCTGCCAACAGCCATGTACCTGGAGCTCTCCGAGGTTCTGATCCAGGTCATGGAACTCTGGATTTCCTGGGGCAGGTGGTTCCTAATCCCTAATCTTCAATCTCAGCTTTCCAACCAACAGGTTCAAGTTTTTAACCATTTGTTAAGAACCGGTGTCCTACTAACCCAGTGGTAGAGGCCACATCCTGGGCCAGAATTGTAGGCTATGAGGGCTTATAGAAATGTCTAAATACATGCCACATATATAAACCAGCAATGATTTTATTTGCTTAAAGACAATACAGAATAGGTCGGGTGTGATGGTTCACCCCTGTAATTCCAGCATTCCAGGAGGCCGAGACAGGAGAATTGCTTGAATCCAGGAGTTCAAGACCAGCCTGGGTAACACAGCCAGACACTGTCTCTAATTTTTTTAAAAAATAGCCAGGTGCAGTGGCTCATGCCTGTAATCCCAACACTTTGGGAAACAGAGGCAAGAGGATTGTCTGAGCCCAGGGGTTTGAGACCAGCCTGGGCAACTTGGAGAGATCTTGCCTCTACAGTAAATCAAAAAAATTAGCTGGGTATGGTGGTGCATGCCTGTAGTTCCAGCTACTTGGCAGGCTGAGGCAGAAGGATCACCTGAGCCCAGGAGGTGAAGGCTGTGGTAAGCCATGATCATGCCACTGCACTCCAGCCTGGACAATAGAGTGGGATCCCAACTAAAAAAACAAAAACAAACAAACAAAAAAGAATGAAATAATGCAGAATAGACAGAGTATCAGCAAACCTCTTTAGGAAACCCAGCTTCTCTTTATCTTGAATCTAATGCCGTAACAATAGAAACGCAGCATGCACAGTCAAACAAAGGCCATCAATAAGATAGGGATACTCCAATGACCCTGGAGTTGTGTTGCAAGGACTACCTGAGAGAAGGAAGAGGAGAACTGTCCATACCATTCCAGATTCCCCAAAGCATTGTGCTCAATAGAGCCTGAGATGGCCCTCCTATATTCAGAGGCCAAAAAGCCCCAATCATGCCACTCTGGCAAAAATTCTCCATGAAACATTTAATGGCCTGCAAATAACAGCCTCACTGGACAAACACATGATTTGTCTGCAACTGGGAGCTAAATTTTGGTGTGCTTTCTCATCAGCCAAGTCGTCTCGATGTGGCTGGCTGCTGCGCCAAGTTGGTCACCTCTTTTTTCCTCTCCCTCCCCATCCCTTACATACTATATATAGGTCCTGGGTGGTCGGCTGAATTGAGTGTTAACTCCTTTAAGCTAATTGGTCGGTTTTTAACCTAAATGTCATGCAGTAAAATACAAGTGAATGACGAATTTTTTGGGGGGAGGGCTATTTCCCCTCATCCTTTGCATCTTCCTAACAGAGGTTAAGGCACGGGCTTCGTGATAAACTGGGAGAATAAGGCTGTGAGTCAGAAAACCAGAACTAGTATGGGCATCATCATTCTTCAGGTGTGTGACCTCAGGGGCAGTATCTAAAGCCTCTAAGCAGCCCTTTTGTCATCTGTAAGAGAAGTCTAGCAATAAATGAACCATCAGGCCAGGTGCGGTGGCTCACATGTATAATCCCAGCAGTTTGGGAGGCTGAGGCAGGAGAATTGCTTGAGTCCAGGAGTTGGAGACTAGCCTAGGCAAAATAGTGAGACTTCAGCTCTACAAAAAAAAAAATAGCTGGCTCCCCTTCCCCCCTTTGGGAGGTAAATCAATCTCCCCCCACCCCCGCAACTTACTTTCTAAATAAACTATATTTTCCAGTCTAAAAAAAAATTGCTGGGAGTGGTGGTGTACACCTACAGTCCCAGCTACTCAAGAGGCTGAAGAGGGAGGATCACTTGAGCCCAGGAGTTCGAGGCTGCAGTGAACTATGATTGTGCCATTGCACTCCAGTCTAGGCAACTCAAAAAGAAAAACAAAAATGAACCATCACAGAGGTGTCTTCAGGGTCAAATAGTGAATTGGAGAGTAGTATACAAATTATTTACTATCATTATTAAATAGCAAATGTTATTAAAGAAAGAACTACACATAACAACACAGATAAGCTTCACAGTCAAAAAGTTAAGTGAAAGAAGCCAGACACAAAAGATGACTTTCTATATAATGCCAGTTATGTGAAGTTCAACAAGGCAAAACTAACCATTGGCAAGAGATCTTAGAATAGCAGTTATCTTGGGGAGGTAGTCACAGGGAGGGGTATGAGGGACCCTGCTGGGATGATGAAGATGTTCTATAATTTGGTATGGGTGATAGTTACACGGGTATACACAGACCAAAAATTCACTGAACTGTACACCTAAGAACACTGCACTTTACTACAAGCTATTTCAATGTAAAAGAACAACATAAGCCATGCATGGTGGCTGACACCTGTAATCCCAGCACTTTGGGAGATGGAGGCAGGATGATCACTTGAGCCCAGGAGTTCGAGACCAGCCTAGACAACATAGCAAGACTTTGTCTTTACAAAAAAAATTCAATAATAATAATAATAATTAGCCAGGTGGGGTGGCATGCACCTGTTGTCCCAGTTACGTGGGAGGCTGAGGCAGGAGGATCACTTGAGCCCAGGAGTTGGAGGCTTCAGCAGTGAACTATGATTATGCTACTGCACTCCAGCTTGGGCGACAAGTTTATATCCTGACTAAAAAAAAAAAAAAAAAAAAACGCATCAACCAGAAGAAGACAGATTCTTTCACACTGAAATGTGCTAATATTTTTGTCCTACGACATCAGAGCCATGAAAAGCTAGTGCTTGGCTATTTTAACATTCATCTCTGATGGCAGGGAGCTTTATGGGATCGACACCAAGGAGACCAATGGTCAGAATATGCCAGATGTATCCTGTTGTGTGGGTGAGCCAAGGGGTATCTCATCTCATTTACACAACCAGCTGAATGGATCTGCTCCCTCCAAGGCCTCCTTGTACTCCACCTAGGCTGCTTTTCTCCTATCTTGCAAGATTTCCTTCTCTCTTGCCACCAATAGTACAAGAACATGGAGCAGGCTGGTGCCACAGACACCAGGGGGAGCTCAGTGCCACACTGACCTGCCCAGAATGCTGTTGCTGGGACTTCCCCTCTGCGTTAGAAGAGCTGAGTGAGGCTGGGCGGGATCCCCCCAGCTCAGGGTCGAAGCAGGGCAGGGAAAAGAGGTATCATTCCTCAGCCTGCCCTCAATCCTGCTCTATTTCTTTCTGGAAGAAAGGCTTCCTGTAGACCCAAACGTGACTGTGGGATCACAGTTGTGCCCCCTACGCTAGTTCATGGAAAACCATTTTGCAAAACTGCCACTGGCCCGAGATAAAAGAAAATCACTAAAAGCAAACCCTTACACCAAATTTACTGATCAAGAGAGTTTTGAACAGATACAGAATCCTAGAAATAGCACATTGCTCCCCCACGTGCTTATATCCCCCACCTCACCCCATGCAAAAGGCAAGTTTGAGGAACAGCTATCCCGCGAGTGTGTTCCCTGTGTGCATACCGTGCTTTCCCAGCATCTGGCTCTCTTTAAAAGGCTAGTCTGTCTCAGAACACCTGGGAAGACACAGCAAGTGTTCTAAAGCAATAGCCAAGTACAAGGAGAACTTCAGCTGTATCTGTAAGATTCCATTTCCTTAACAAATATATCTGATTACCACAATGAGAGAAAATACCCATACAGTCAAACCACGAAAGTTCCAACTTCGTTAGAGAGAACTGTGCAGAGTGAAAATACATAAATGAAGTAAAGGTGATAAAATATGAGGATTTGATAAAGCAGGGTGGTGGACACATGGGTATTTGTTATATGCTTGGAATATTTTGCAATTTTCTCCTCAAAAATACATAGTGAAATCATGTTGATGTCTCACATCACTATGACTTTTTCATGTTTATACAATATGCTGACACCCAAAAAATGCTTTGACATATAATCATAAATACACCAATGACATTTTCAGCTCAAAGCTAACAAGAACATTTTTAAAAATGTAACAGGATATCTATCATCATGTTTCTATGTCAAACCTCCACTATATATTTCCGTTATCATGTTTGCAGTATTATCTTCCAAGAATCACTGATAACATAAACAGGAAAATAAAAAGATCATGAGAACAAGAGCTCTTGACCTACAGGATGGGAATGAATAAATGCTGCAAAGAGCACAACAAGTGACAGATACAGGACAAAGATGAAAATGGCTACCTTTGTATCCCGAAGAGATAACGTTCCTTCCTGATGTACAATCCAATTACTTGCATGCCAGCTGGTGCCTTTAGGTTTATCCACACCCTGCTACACATCTTGATTATTACCACTAGGATCAAAGGGTGTCAATACCAACCGGTTGTTTGGACATGTTTTAGTGGGCAATTAATAAATATCTGTCAGATGAATGACCAATTCAGTAGAGTGTTATGGGCAAGACAACTATCCACAGATGAGGTGGAGTATTTTCAATTCAGTCCAAAGCCACAACAACATGGAGATCGACATCATCCCTATAAGGATACAACTGGGATTTGTTGGGTCACCATCAACTTCTCATTTCACAAGATGCAGATCAGGCTTAAGAGCAGTAGGAAGAAGATGACACCATGAGAAAAATGCATGTAGTGCCTTATTTAAAAAAAAAAAAAAAGGCAGCTGGGCAAGATGGCTCATGCCTGTAATCCCAAAACTTTGGGAGGCTGAGGTGAGAGGATTGCCTGAGTCCAGGGATTTGAGACCAGCCTGGGCAACTTGGCAAGACCTCGTCTCTACAATAAATAAAAAAAATAGCTGGGCATGGTGGTGTGCACCTGTAGTTTCAGATGCTTGGAGGGCTGAGGCAGAAGGATCACCTGAACCCAGCAGGTAAATGTTGAGGTGGCCGTGAGTGTGCCACTGCACTCCAGCCTGGGTGGCAGAGTGAGGCTCCAATTCAAAAAAAAAAAAAAAAAAGGCAATGTTTATTTCTTTATTTGAGTGGGAACATTAGACATTAAAAATGATTTACTCATTCAAAATTAAACCTTAAAATTAAAGCATTAGAAGAAAATATAGAAGACTGTTTTTACAATCTCTGAGTAGGAAAGACAATTTAACACGCTGACACAGAATTCAGAAGCCACAAAATAAATGACCAATACATTACAGAAAACTAAGAATATAACATAGCCAAAAAACAAAACAAAACAAAAAACCTATCAACAAAGACAAATGTCAAACTAGGAGAATATTGCCTGTTATACAAGAGATCTCCTTCTACCAAGTATCAGTAAAAATATCAGTAACCCAACAAAAAAATAGCAAAGGACAATTCACCAAAAGAAAAAAGGGGACTCAAACATACCAAAAGATGCTTAACTGCATTCATGAGAGAAATGAAAATTACAATAGGATTCTTATACAACAATACCTGTACCGTGTTCACGATACAGAAGGACCCTGTATCATGCTGGCTATTTTCGCATATCTAGAATTGTAGCAGTTATCTGTTATAATAATGTTTACATGTGTCCTCATACTAGAATCTGGCTCTCTCCAAATACTATGCTTTCACAGTACGTAGCATAGTGCCAGGCACACTGCTGGTATTCAAAGAATGAGGGATATGAGGAACAGTTAGGATGACAAAACTATCCAGAAGCTGATGGTCTAGAGAGGAATGAACATAATTTTTTAATTGCAGTTAGACATTTTTTATCTGTCAGATTAGCAACAATTTTTTAAAACTTGATAGTGTCATATCAGCAAGGGTGTAGGGAAAGAGAGGCTCTCATAATTTTTAATGAGAGTATAAATTTATATGTAAATCGGTACAACTTCTGTGGGAAGCAATGTGGCAATTACCTATCAAAAATTTCAATGCCTATGTCTTTTGATTCAATATTTCCACTTCTAGGAATTTAAATGACAAATATACTTGCACATGTGCAAAATGGCATATGTATAAGATTAATTAATCATTATAGCATTGCTTAAATTAGCAGAAGTCTCAAAGAACATAAATGTGTGTCAGTAGAGAACTGTTGATAAATGACCATAAATCCATCCCAGGCAACTCTCCCAATATTGGGGCCGGTCTGTACATACCAAGGACAATCACCAAGACATATTGCAAGGTAAAAAAGCATAATAATGTCTGCCAGCATTTGTGTGGATTTGTATGTATGTCTCAATGAGTAATACAGAAGCCACACACAACAAACTGATGACTGAGACTGCCTCAAGGGAGCGGAACAGGGTGGCTGAGGGAAAGGAAAGCATATAGTCTATCCCTTTGAGCTGGTACAATGTGCCTGTGTCAGCTAAATAATTTAAAAATTGGATAATTGAAATGTGTTTACCATTTTCTAATCATTAGACTATTGACTGCTACTTACTTTTGCATATAAGGAAGAAGTTGACACTGCCCCCTAATAAGAGTTTAGCTATTTCACTTCCACTGCTAGTTTTAAAGATCCAAATGCTACCAGTCACAGTGATGACAGTGTATGCTAACAAATACAAAGGTTTCTATAAAGCTCTCCAGTTCATATACTTTATTAAACAAAGGAGACAGGAAAGCAAGATGTGGGGAAAATCATGCCAAGTTCAATAATCCATTGCATTTTCTTTCATTAATATGATATAAAGTGCAAGATTCTTGAAATGTGTGTATGACTAAGGGCGTGACAATCAAGAAAAAATGCATATAAAGAGGCAATATTAAATCTTATTTATAGTTTTATCATGGGTAGAATCCAGTTTTCTTTGGTGCCCAGAGTGCAAGTGACAAGAGCTAAACAGTTTGGTTAATTATACTCCAAAAGGTTAATTATCATCTCAAATTGAGTTTCCTAAGGGATGGGCACTTTTCCCAAAGTCTCCTCTGAAAAAATTTTTTAAAAATTTTTATAACATTGTACCTACTCCATGAAACAGTCCTCCAGACACAGGAACTGTGAAATCACATGATAGGTAAAACAGCTTGCTCTTGGAGGAAAAAAAAAGAAGAAGTGATGTCCAAGGTCCAACAACCATTTCTGCTGTCTATTTAACAGCTTTGATGATGAGTAAGAACCTATCACAGCACCCTCACCGCCCTATATTGTAACTATGGATCCTTATGTCTGTTTCCCAGGGACTCAAGAGCCTCAAGGGTAAAGGAAGAGACCTCCCCTGTCTTTCATCCCTAGGCATTCAAAGAATGTTAACCATTATCATGAGCTCTATCATTCTTTTAACTATGTACCAGATAAAAAATGAAAGCATTTACAGTCACAATTGTGTCTAAGACTGAACATCTAAAAAAAAAAAATTAAAGGCACTAGGATCTCTTAATTATACAAAGAAGTCAAATAGTCTTCATTTCCTTAGGTCTTCAAACAAATATGGAATTAGCTTGCAATTAGGAAGAGTATGTCCTGAACAAAAACAAGGTACTTTTCTAAGGTTTTACACGGAATAATGCTCACAACCACACGAAGAGGTGGGACTCTAAGTGACAGATGGAGAAAGTGGATCTCAAAAGGGGATGAAAACACAGGCTCTCTAACATGGCTCTTCTCTTGCTCTGCAAGGCTAGCCTCCAGAAAGTGATATTTAAAAGAGAAGAGACAGCCAGGCACGGTGGCTCACGCCTTTAATCCCAGCACCGTGGGAGGCAGAGGCAAGAGGATTGCCTGAGCCCATGGATTCGAGACCTGCCTGGGCAACATGGCAAGACCTCATCTCTACAATAATTTAAAAAATTAGCCGAGTGTGGTGGCATGCACCTATAGTTCCAGCCACTTGGAAGGCTGAGGTGGAAGGATCTCCTGAGTCCAGCAGGTCGAGGCTGCAGTAGCCATGAGCATGCCACTGCACTCCAGCCTGGGCAACATAGTGAGACTGACTCAAATAAATAAATAAATAAGAAGAAGAGAAGAGACAAAGAAAATGACTATGGTATAAACTTTCAGCAGTGGCCAGTGTGAGGACCCATGATTTGAAAGCCACTCCCGAGTCAGGAAAGTCTTGAATTTTTACCAACAAAAAAGCACCTGTTTACTGGTTGTTGAAAGAATGTTTATATATATTTCCATCAGGATAACTTGATTGTCAAGAATAAATTATTCCAAGCCTGTGACAAAACAATGCTATTTCATGCTCATTTCCTGATTAAGGCTTTTAGACAGCTGGGCATTTTCATTTCTCAGAGCTGTAGGGAGCTATGCAAATTTCCATGCAGCAACTCCAAGATCATTAATCTAAGGAAGGCATGTGCCAACAGAATACTGGATTTTATATTGTTTCAGTAGAGAAGAGGAGGGACAGGTTAATCTAATTACCCTATGTGTGGTCACCTGACTATGGTTAACAAAAAGATCAAATGCTAAACTGTACAATCAGCAACAAACTCCTAAGTAATGAGTCATTTCACATTATAAAAGGAGTAGGAGGAGGGGGTGACATTCTTACATTGCTTGAAAGCTAATACTGTAGCAATAAAAATAATCATATCAAGCTTATACGAATGATAGGCAGAGCATTTTAATTATTACAAGGAGCTAGGACCATCACTATATATCAGTCTCTCTCTCGTCTCTCTCTTCTGACTCTCTCTCTCTCTCTCTCTCACACACACACACACATACACACACACACTCACTCACTCACGGCCACTGCAGCCTCGACCTGCTGGGTTCAGGTGATCCTTCCACCTCAGCCTTCCAAGTA
>CAUYQG010032290.1:0-68021 GCA_963574415.1 Tarsius wallacei
CCCCCCCCCCCCCCCCCCCCCCCCCCCCCCCCCCCCCCCCCCCCCCCCCCCCCCCCCCCCCCCCCCCCCCCCCCCCCCCCCCCCCCCCCCCCCCAGGACTGATTTCAGGATGTATGGAAGAGGAACCTGCCAAGATCCCAGGATGTGATCACCTGGATTTGCTCTAGGTTGAAATGACACTACCTCCCTTGTAATAATTTTCAAGAACCAAAAGCAATAAGTGGAATATGTGAACTTTCCTTGCTAGCTCCTTCTTTCTTCCTCCCTATTTACCTTCTGCCTTCACTTATGCCTTTCTTCTCTCTCTCTTTCTTCTTTTTTTCCCTTGCTTTCTTCTTTCCTGCATGTATTCATCTTTCCCCTCCTCCTTGTCTTTCTTCCTTTGTCAAAAGATGAACATTGATAGGGAGAGAAATAAGAACATCACCTTGGAAAAAGCTGTAATTTTGGTGTAAACTTTCCTAGGGGAAAGCAGCTTAAAAAAATCTTCAGCCGGGCTCGGTGGCTCAGCCTGTAATCCCGCGCTTTGGGAGGCTGAAGTGAGTGAATTGCCTGAGCCCGCGGGTTCGAGACCTGCCTGGGCAACTTGGCAAGACCTCATCTCTACAATAAATCAAAGAAAATTAGCCAGACGTGGTAGCACACGCCTGTAGTTCCAGCTACTTGGAAGACTGAGATGGAAGGATCGCCGGAGCCCAGCAGGTCGAGGCTGCGGTGGCCGGGAGCGGCCACTGCACTCCAGTCTGGGCGGCAGAGTGAGACTCCAACTCAAAAAAAAAAAATCTTCAAGTAGTTAGTTGTCCAGAAAGCCATGGATGGAGAAGTACTGTTGTTTCTCTGGGTCTTAGTTTCTTCATGTTCTTTCAGGCACTTCCAGCTGTAGGTTCTACAGCTGTGAGTCCAAGTTTTTGTGTAGCCAGAATGTGATGGGTGTGTGTGTGTGTGGGTGTGTGTGTGTGTGTGTGTGTGTGTGTGCACGCACAGGGCACAGAGATTCACCAAGTCTTGCCTCCAACCAGCACTCACCTGTGGGGAAGAATGTCTCCAAAACTCCAGGGTGGGAAGGGACCCTGAAGGCTCATTGTTTACCCCCAGCTGCTTCTGCTGAGTATGGAAGAAGGCTTTCTCTCAGCCTTTGCTGGCCCCTGAGAGGGGATCATGCTGTGGCAGGTGCGGGTTCCCCAAGTTCTCTTGGTTTTCTGCATCCCTACAGAGGCCAGGTATAAAAGGAGTACAAATCGCTGCAATTTACATTGGGCAAGTGTGGGATAAGTGAATTCAGTTCATTTATTGTCTGTCTCTCTCTCTCAGAAAGTTATTAAAGACACTTGGATATTCTGATTACTCCTCACGGTTAAAAAAAATGGGGAAGGGCTGGGCATGGTGGCTCAGGCCTATAATCCCAGCACTTTGGGAGACCAAGTTGAGAGGATTGCCTGAGCCCGCGGGTTTGAGACTAGCCCAGGCAACTTGGCAAGACCTCATCTCTACAAGAAATCAAAAATTAGGCAGGAGTGGTAGCACAAGCCTGTAGTTCTAGCTACTTGGAAGGCTGAGGCAGAAGGATCGCCTGAACCCAGCAGGTCGAGGCTGCAGTGGCCAGGAGCGTGCCACTGTACTCCAGTCTGGGTGAAAGAGTGAGACTCCAACTCAAAAAAAAAAGGTGTGTGTGTGTGGGGGGGAAGATTCTGATTGCTTTGTGTGTGCCTTCCTTTGGTTTGGGAACCTCCGGGTGAACACAACTATTCAAATATTCAGGATATTAGGGAATCTTCACTGTGTCACACATGATCAAATATTTCCCACGGTATCTAGCTTTAGTAAAATGTAGCTTCCACTCAACCTGTACTATTTAGAATACCCTCTCACCCCCAGCCAGTGGTTATTCGGAAGGCATTTTAAAATTTCTAAGTTAAACTGTCCTTGAGAAAATAGCTTGGTTCTTATTCATCTTTTTATTGTTATTAAACCTAATAGATACTAATTGGCACATTGCAGTTGTCTGAACTTTGGCTGAAATGATCTTCTAAAGCTGTAGATTCAATTAGTAGAGGCTCCCAAATGCTTGTATGCCATACACTTCAGCATGGAATATGTTTAGCAAAACACTGTCACACTGTTGTTGTGGAAGAGTGGGCTATTCCATTTTAATATATTCTCTACAAAACCGAAACAAAACTCTAAGTGTCAAGACCTTAACAGTTTTAAAAAATATGTTTATAAAGTGCAACAGTCAGTATCTTTCTTAAACTGAAACTAAGTGTAATTAAATATGATTTGACTTATTGTAACTATTGATGACCAGGAATTTGCTATAAAAATATTGGACTGTGTAGTCTCGGTCCCCAGGATTCCTAATATAAATGTTTTTGAGTTATGTGAGTACTTTTAATGGCTTTTTTTAATTTTTAAATTTTATTTTTAAAATGTGGGGTACAATTCATGATTAGGTATACAAGTGGTCATCATACAGGTAAAGTTTGGGCCTCCCTTTGGTCCCCACTTCACCTGGTTTGAGAACAAGTACCCTTATAGATGTTGTATCTCCCCTGTAATGACTTTTTGGTTTTTGTTGATCCCCTGTGATTGGGCACTTCTTTACTTCTTATTATCACTGGTGGTATAATTTTTGCTTTTGCTACCTTCTTACCGCAACTTTGTCCTGACCCACTCTGGGGTTATTTCTAAGTTGTCGCTTATAGTCGTCTATGGTCTGATGTTTAGAACCATGTAAAAGTAAGAATAAGTAAGTGCTAAATATGGACCAGAGCTCATTTCCTAAAAATCAGTAAAATTCGTTGCATGGAGTTAATGACATCTTTTGTTTAAAAACCGATTTTTAACTACTTGAAGATCCTAGATAAGAAAAATGTGCTGGGTAGACTTAGCTTTTATAACCCTACACAACTTCCTAAATGCAAATAGAGCAAGCACAGCAAATTGCCCTTGTCTCACCCCAGGCTTTTCTGGCTAATAATTAGGATGTTCTCTCCTGTCTGCTGCCTGGGGCTTTAGCGTTGACATTCCTGGGAGGAGGAGAGCCTCATTCAGAATCACTCCTGGATCTGGATCAATGTGCCTTTGTGTGGCAGGGGTTCTTTTGTTCCTGGCTCCTCCTGTCAGTGCCTCTCAGCACCTGCCCCTTACTGTGTTTTTGTAAGAGATCATTATATTTAATTTGGTGAGAAAGATTCCTTTTGGGGTGCCTTTTCAGGATCCAGCAATTTCTGGCTATGATGGAATGGGAGTGTATCCCTGGAAAGGAACAAACCAATCTGAGTACCTTAATGGCTTATGTTGAAGGAAAAACAATTTTTTTTTGAGATGAGGTCTCACTCCGTATAGAGTGCAGTGGCACAAAATTGGCTCACTGCAGCCTCGACTTCCTGGTCTAAAAGCGATCCGCCCACCTCAGCAGTAGTATAGGCAAGTGCCACCATGCCACCATACCTAATTTTAAAAAACTGTTTGTAGAGATGAAGTCTCGCTATGTTTCCCAGACTGGTCTTGAACTCCTGGGCTCAAGCAATTCTCTTGCTTCAAAGTGCTTTCAAAGTGCTGGGATTACAGGCGTGAGCCACCGTGCCCAGCCAAAGGAAGTTTAAGTATAATGTTAAAAAAAACCATAACATAACAGGGAGGCTGCCTCTGTTTCCCTTTATTAAAGATTTGTGTCCTGAAAGACACCCCAAAAGATTCAGTCCTTAGAATAGAAGCTCGGGGGCTTTTAGCATGTAGGTGTGAATGGAGCTTGCTTGCTTGGGTAGAGGGATGGTATCTGGTCATATATTTGAACACTCACTGCAGGGGTGTGTGTGTGCATTCAATGGTGTGTGTGTGTGTGTGTGTGTGTGTGTGTGTGTGTGTGTCTGGACAGTGGCTGTGGTTCAGCACAACCTAAGAGTTTCCTGTGAAGAATCTATTCCCTGTGTAAGGTGGTCATACCTGGCAGTCTTCGCACCTGTCTACTGAATAGACCCTCTGAAAAAAGTCAAGAAAGGGTCAGTGAAATCAGCCAGTGGGCACTCACAGGGACTGAAAGCAGCCCAAATGGGGGTTGCCATCTTTATCACACAAGTCCATTGGTGCATTGTGCTTGGCTACTATACCGATCCCCAAATGAAAGTCTCTTAGCCCAGCACATTTCCAATTGCAATGTGCACAACAGTGGGGATATTATTGACATATAGAGTCTGGTTCAGTAGGTCTGGAGTGGGGCCCAAGATGCCCCATTGCTAGCAAGGTCCCAGGTGATGCTGCTAGTTTATGGAATGCTACAGGGGGTTTGAAGGCTTAGAGGAAGCAATGCACAATAAGCTTTACTGAATGGTGCTTGGACGGGGTTGCATGAGAAAGGAGGTCCCTCACACATGAGATTGTCCAGAGAAAGGTTTAGGGCACTGGGACCACCACCCAAAAAAGGAGGAAGGTAACTCCTCACGGGGGAGAGGCTTTGGAGAGGAGGATTAGGAGTCCAGATGAGGTCTGCTCAGCCACACTGTGTGGAGTCTGCAGATCAGAGAGTTTCTCTAGCAGCAGCGGTGACTTAAGGCCTTATAACCAAGGGGCCATTGTTCGCCAGTGGGTTACAGCTGCTGGGTGAGATCTCAAGGCCTATGCCAAGCAGACAGGCTCTAAATGGTTACAAATTGCTTGTTTGGGCTATTTTAAAAATACTTGGATATGTAACAATTTGAGTTTGGTGCCAGCAGGCTTCTGAGCTAAAGGTCTCAGCCAGTAGTGGAAAAACAAATAACCTAGAGGCCAATATACAGAGGCTACCTTTGGCTCATTTATCGACCCAATACACTTTGTAGAGCGACCATTACCCCGTGGTTCTAGGCACCTGATGTTTCTTATTTGGGTTGATTGCCGTGTTCTTTCACCGCCAATTCATAGTGTGTTCCTTTGACACTGGCTGTGATGGGAAGGAAGATTTATCCCTGGGAGGGACCAAACCATTCTGAGTATTTTAATGACTTGAGTTTAAGGACACTTTTATGTATGATGTTAGGGGGGAAAAAGCTATAATAGAATAGAAAGACTGCCTCTATTTCCCTTTAGTAAAGATTCAGGCTTAAGAGTCATTTAAAAGATACCACACATAGGTCCCTTTTTAATTCTCTGGAGGGGGAAGGGAACCAAACAGATCTGTGAAAAGATGCTGAGATGATCATTTATGATGGAGCGATTGGGGCGTGGGGCACCATACCCTCTGCCCTTAGCTTCTCAGAGCCTCAATTGCTCCTACTGAGCAACCATAATCAACATGTGGGTATAAGGCATCCTTTTCAGTGTGTTGGGTATCCTGAATTCAGAAGCATTTTTTTGATGTGCGAATTTATTTTATTTTTTTAATTTTTAACTTTAAATATGTGGGAAACAATTCAGGGTTAGGGACACAAATGTTCATTATGCAGTTACCCTTGTTATTCCTGACCCTAACAGCAGGATTAGAAGATGCCACCTGATCTGTATTTTACCCAGATCTGTGGTAAATTGGGTTTTAGTGGAAAGGAACACACCCTCCCTTCCTCCTTCTGCCCGCTCCCAGCAGAGCATCCTGTGGCAAGCTGTCATGTCACAAACGCACGAAGGACATGCTGATCGAGAGCATTGTATACACCTGTGACTTACCTGGCACTTCCAAGCCAATAAACATGCCACCTGGATAGGTGCCCCTGTGTAAGCCGACTGAGGAAGATAATCCTATTATTAACACTGCTGGGACCTGTGTTGAGGGCATGAACATGGAGCCCCAGCACAGGCCATGCAGTTAGTCAGTCAAAGAATTCTATGTTTCAGGTACTGTCCTCTGGAGAGAATGCAGGACAGCCTCAGAATTACCCCACCTGAGGGTGGGGAAACTGTGGTATACATCCACCAACTGTCTTTGCAACTGATGACTCTTTTGGGGTCTTTAGCTCTCGGGGGACTTCTGACCTGCCTTATAGACAAAACTTGTTGGAATGTGTGAGAATAGTGAATGCCAAAAGAATAATGGACAGTGTCCACGTCTGCTATACCTAGATACCGGGATATGTGGCCGTTCCCTGCCCTGGTGGAACTTCCAGTCTGGTGGGATAGAATATATATAATGTATGCCATGTTCTTGGCAGAAGGTGGCATCAATCATTGCTCTTATTATTTTTTCACCTGCAATGCATATAGCTTTTTTTTTTTTTTTTTTGAGATGGAATCTCGCTGTATTGCCCAGGCTGGCCTGGAACTCCTAGGCTCAAGTGATCCCTCCCATGTCAGCCTCCTGAGTAGCTGGGACTACAGCCCCACGTACCACCATGCCCACCTAATGCTTACAACTTGTTGAGAGTATCTGCTCATCTCCAGTCAAATTTCACTCATCTTAAGAGCTTGTCAGTATACAAAATGCATTTTGTCAAGGTCACAGGAGTCCAGAGCCAGTCCAGGGAAAATATGGAAAGAGAGTTAAATTCTCCCTCTATCCAGCCCTGTCAGGCAGCAGAGGGAAACACAGCCAGGAAAAGGCTTGCCCTCCTCCTCAAACAGGAGCAGTCCATGGTATTAGCAGAGCTTGACCAAGCAGACAGCTTGTCTCTTGGCCCGTGGCCCATCCCAGCGTCATTAATTTGGGGTACAATGGAGAGCTCTTGTAGTTTGTCTCAGGGAGTCAATACAACTTTAAATGCTGTGATCATCAAATGAAACAAAATAAAACATGTCTCTAGCAATCAGCACCTAAGCTAAATCATGATTTTAGTGGGTACACCCTGGTTTCTGACTGGGGACTTGAGTTGGCAACTGGCAGCTGGCAACAGATTACACTTTTGTTGTTTGTCCTGTCTTCATCTGACTCTTTCCAGTGATGTGGCTGTTTGCTGCCTTTCCCAGCCACAGACCACTTCTGCTGGCCCCCACTGTGTGTATCCTAGAGCCCTCAGTCCAGCCAGAGCAGAAGCATGAGGAACCCCAAATTCTGTGGCGGTGACAGGGAATCAGAGGTTCTAGAGGATCCAAAGTCTGTTTCAGTCTGGGCTAAGCCAACAAATGTTCTTCTCCCTGGCAGAGATCTGGCGCTTTCCTGATTTTATAATCTGTGGGTTGTATAATCAGTTTATTGCACAGTATTTTAACCCTGGGGTACATACGGTTTATGAATAGAATCCCGGGGAGAAAATTCACATCTCTATTTTCACTAATCTCTGGTTAATATTTAGCATTTCCTTTGATTATAAATGAAAGTCACACACTACAGTAGCACTAGCAGTACCTGTGACTGTCACCAATAGAAATCATCTCACATTAGTTTGTGCAGATCTTGCCAAATGACATTTATGCTTCTTACTGCTTTGCAATCATTGCCAACATACATGTGTTCTCTTAAAGAAGTACATATATTGCTGTATCCAAAATTAGTTAAAAATATTTTGATAGCTAAATTTCAATTTCCTTTGTAATCTGTATTTTATTTTTAGGCAGCCATAAACATTATTCTTAGAAGGGATTCACAGTTATATTTGCACAAAAAAGATTACCACCTTTGCTTTAATGAGTCATGAGGAGCATTGTTTTAAATGAAAGAGACTAAAATAGACCATAAATGATTAGATGAGCAAAGTAAGGATAACCATTGTCAGTAAACTTCTGTTTTCATTCTGTCTATATGCATATGTTCTAAACTGTAATGTAAAATATTGGTCATAGGCAAAGACTGAAAACACTGGCTTAAGCCTGAAAGGGAAATGTGTGTCCCGCTTTTATGGGTTCATAATCCCTCATTTGAAACCCAAATTGAATTTAAAAAAACAAAAACCTTGAGACTAGAGGTTTTTCAGAATTCAGAATTCTTTAGCCTTTAGGAAGATGAGTGACTCATCCATGTATTCTGTAAGACTGCAGAAGAGTTAGGGAAGCGTCCTGCAATCAGTCCTGAGCATATCTGTTTCCTGCAGTAAAACATGTCAGGTTTCACCCTAATTAGGATGAATGAAAACTACAAGCAGCCTCACATTGGATTAAGTCAGCTTTTGCTGCCAAATGAGTGATGCAAAGTACTTTTGGTTCCCAGTACTTTGTAAATTTTGGGGCATTGGGTACAAGATAGCGGACCCAGGAATTCTCTTTAATTTGACTGCTTATTGGGGGAGAGTAAGTATAGGGTTTCAGTATATCCATGATAATTTTTGATACCTCCTTAGGTTTATATCCTCTTTATAATCCCCTTTGCTATGGTGTATTTGGTTCAAGATTTTCTTAAAGTAATAACAATAACAATAACAAAAGTGAGAAATAAATCTTGATAACATTTCAACTATATTTCTTTCTTTTTTTGTGTGTCAAAATACATCATCTTTTTCCAACTTTCTTAAAGGATAGGGTATGAGATATTATTCCTTCCACTCGAGTTATTATCCATTTAGGGAAATACTTTTGGTATGTAAGCTCCAAAGACTTCCATACTTAAAAGAAGTGTATACAAGACTTGAATATGTAAAACTTTTGTCTTTCTGGTGAACAATGACAGAAAAACTCCTCTGTGCCAGGTGCTGTGCTTGGCCTTCTGTCATATGATATTTGATGCTCACAACATCCCTGAGAAAGTAGATGATAGCCCTATCTGACAGAAAACTGAAGCTTAGGTAGCTTAAAAGATTGCTCAGGTTACTTAGCTGGAAAGTGGAGGACCTGGGATTTGAACTCACTTTTATCTGTCTCACTAACAGTGTTTCATTACACCTGCTCCCTCTTGATGTGGCAGAGGGATCTATGGAGACTGCTAAACATTCATCTATATCTCTATTTCTATAGCTGTATCTATCTATCTGTTTATTCATTGGTATGGTATAAAAAAGAGAAAATATGACTACATGAATTGGTCAAAGTAGCTTGGTGGCCCATCTCCAGATTATTTTCAGCCTGACTCCACTCTCCCCTCTTCATGAAGTTTTCCTTGCCTATTCAGCCAACTCCCTGTTCTGAGCACTTAGAGTTGTGGCCATCTGGTCTTGTTCTCCAGTGGTTTAGCTATATAAGCTCTTGTTCCCTGACACAACTCTGTTTCCCATTGTGTCTCCCATACTGCCTAGGAGAGTAGATGGTAGCCCTGGCTAGCTATTTGGGACCCCTGGCTGGTTGTTTGCCTGAGTAACTAGATGCCAAACAGGAAGAAATGAGTTAAAGCTATGGTCCAACAGGCTGGTCTAACCATGAAACTGCTCTGCAGGAGGAAGATTCAGAAAGGGAAGGGGCAGAGGGAAGGGAAAAGCCAGAAGGCAACATTGCAAAGATGCCTGGGGCCTATTTGGAGTCATGCATAGATGAGAGTCTGAAGGTCCTGAGGTTTTTGTTATTTTTTGTAGGTTTTTTTTTTTATTTTTACAATTTAGCACAGACTCAGCCTTTTTACAAAATAATTTGAAATTAATGTACTTTTATTTTTTATTTTTAAAATTTTATTCAATGTATTTTCTTAAGTAGGAAAAAATAATATGAGGTTGCTTCTAGTATCCCAAAACAAGCAAACTTCACAAGCTATGTTAATATTACACAGGGAACAGGGTACTTCGGTGGGGAAAACAAAATAACCTTTGTTGTCAACAAAATTCCTATCCCACATGACCCCATTCCTACTCATTGTTCTCTTCAAAGAGGCAATATAGTACCATGTTGGAGAAAAAGACCAGCACTTGGGTGTTATGGATTTCCAGGTCTGCCGCTGTCCCTGGTACCGTGTATCATCTCAGTAGGTCTTGTCCCTGGGAAAATGGATGTATTGGACCAGGCTGATCCTTGCAGTGCTGGGCTTACTAGAATTGAATCAAGTAATGAAAAAAGAAGTATTGCTTACTAATTATTTTGTAAACTTTTGGTTGTAAGAAGAAGAAAGTGTCAGTTTAGTGCTAACAGTTTCTTAACACTTCTCTACCATTTGCCAAACTTTTTTTAGAAATCTATTTTTAGAAAAATGTCTTTTTTTCTGCTGGAATATAAAACTTTATATGTATACATGTACATATAACGTTTTACATAAATGTTTTCAGTTGGAAAACTTTTATGTGTATATATAAATTGTATTCTGGTATAGTTGACAAACAATAAACTGTACACATTTAAATGCACAATTGGATAAATATTGGCTTGTGGATGTGCCTGTGAAACCATCACCACGGTCAAGAAAATCCACATATTCATCACCCCTGAAAGTTTCCTCATACACTTTTGTATTAATTATTCAGCTACTGAATTTTCAGCTATTGAATTTTCAGCTACCGAATTTTCAGCTACTGAATGTACCTCTGTGACCAGTATGCAGATCAAGAAACTGAACAGACAAACCTTCTTTCTCACTCCACCTTGGGATTCTGTAATCTTCTAATGCTGGTAACTTGGGTCTAAGCTCTGTTCCTACTATACTGTTCAGTTAAGCTGTTTTTGAGTTCATATCAGATTGCATTCTCCCCTGGGCAAATTACTTAGCATCTTTGTGCCTCAGTGACCTTATATGCAAGACAGATATAATTATATTATTGACCATATGGGCTTGTTATGGGGATTAAGTGAGATAATCTATGTGCTTAGAACTGAATATTAATTTGGAAGCCAGGAAGGTTGAGTGGACAGCTTTTTAAAAGCTGTATATTTGCATGGAAGTTTCCACTTATTATTATCAGAGAAAAAAGACTCCTAGGGCTTAGGGCTTACCCTGTCCTTTCCGCTGATCTCAGGCAAGGTGAGAGAAGGAACTGTGTTAACAGGGATTCTGGAGGAGCCTGGCATACAGTAGGTACTCCATAAATGTTTACAGAGTCATCTTGACTTAAAATATTGGTCTTATATGAAGAGACATCTAAAGCCTATTTTCTTTAGTTTTGCCTCATAAATTTGGTGAAAAGGCCACCAGTTACCCACCAAGAGCAGATAAGTCTGTTCTGGTTTCTAGGAATACAAATCTGGTTAACTCTACAAACTATTTGGCCACTGAAAGATCTCTCAATAATTTTTGGGGGGTTCTGTGTAAAAATGGAGACACAGGACTATTAAAATATCTTGCATTTTAGGAGGGTAAAAATGAACCAATTCTGAGGTGTTGCTAACAGGTGTTGTTTATTCTTGATCTTGGGCCTGGTTACATGGGGATATTCATTTGTGAAAATTCATTAAGCTCTATGATTTTAAAAAATTATAGTATAATTTACATACATTACATATACCTCCATGTTTATTGCAGCACTATTATTCACAATAACAAAGACATGGAATCAACCTAAGTGTCCATCATCAAATGAATGGATAAAGAAGATGTGTTATGTTCACACAACAGAATGCTCTTCAGCCATTAAATGAATGAAGTCATGTTATTTGTAGCAACATGGATGGAACTGGAGGTCATTATGTTAAAGCGAATTAAACCGGAAACAGAAAAACAAACATCACATGAACTCACTCGTATGTGGGAGCTAAAAATGTTAAACACATAGAGATAGAGAGTAGAATAATAGTTACCAGAGGCTGAGAAAAATGTGAGTGTGGGGATGGATAAAGAGAGGTTGGTTCACAGATACAAATATACAGTGAGAAGAAATAAATTCTAATGTTCGATAGAGAGAAAGGTGACTATTGTCAACCACATATTGTGTATTTGAAAATAGCTAGAAAGTGAAAACTTGTTGTGTTCTCAAAACATACAAATGATTAAATATGACTGGGCTCGGTGGCTCAGCCTATAATCTCAGCACTTTGGGAGGCTGAGGTGAGTGGATTGCCTGAGCCCGCGAATTCAAGATTAGCCCGGGCAACTTGGCAAGATCTCGTCTCTACAATAAATAAAAAATTAGCTGGGTGTGGTAGAGCACACCTGTAGTTCCAGCTACTTGGAAGGCTGAGGCAGAAGGATTGCAGGAGCCCAACAGGTCGATGCTGGGGTGGCCATGAGTGTACCACTGCATTCCAGCCTGGGTGACAGAGTTGAGACTCCAACTCAAAAAAAGAAAAAAAGAAATGATTATATACTTTTGGTGATGGATACCATAAATACCCTGACTTGATCATTACATATTCTATGCATGTAACAAAATATCGCGTGCTCCCCATAAAGATATGCATACTATTATATAACAATAAAAAATTTTAAATGTACAAATCTAAAGTATATAGCTCAGTGCTTTTTTTTGTTTACCTATACTTCTGTCAACATAACCTAGATCAAGATCTACATTTCAACCACACTCAAAAGTCTCCCTGTGTTCCTTTTTCCAGATGTAAGCATGGTCTGGTTTCTGTCACCATAGAGTTAGTTTTACCACATAGTTCATATGGATGGAATCATACAATATGTACACTTTTGTGTTTGGCAATTTTTACTCAACATATTTGTTGTGTGTAGCCATAGTTCATTCCTTGTTATTACTGACCACTATTTCCTTTTATGAATTTATGTATGCATTCCACTTTGATGAACATAGTGGATGTTTCCAGTTTTAGGCTATTATAGATAAAGCTTTTATGAACATTCATGTTCAAGTCTTTTTGTGTTCATATGTTTTCATTTTCTTTGGCCAAATACCTAGGAATGGAATGCTGGGTATTTTTTCCTTATTAGAAATTATCAAACAGAGTAGTTTTACTATTTTCTGCCATGTGTTAAGAGTTCCAGTTTTTCCATATCGTTGTCAACACCTGGTATTTTCAGTCTTTTTGAAAAATATATATTTTATGCAATTCTTTCTGTGTACAGAATACTTAAATAAAAACTTCAAAAAAAATCAACAATAAAATGATGGTGGTTGTATCTAGTGTTCAACAATAAAATGATGGTGGTTGTATCTAGTGTTCAAACTCTGAAAATTTAAGTAAGTCATCTGGATGTTTGGTTAACATCTGACAGGAATCTGATCATCAAGGTTGCCCTGTTTAATTAGTACACTTAAACTTTACATTTTGTAGAAATATTAAGAGGTTAAACCTGGGGTTGGTTAGGGAATATTATTTCTGAAAAGCTGTCTTCCAAAGGTTCCTTGATAAATCTTTTCACCTCCATTTCCTTTTTAGTTCGGATAGAACTCATGATTTGAAATGCTTTGACTGGAGCTCACTGCTTTTCTTTTTCCCATTTCAGAGCATAAATGCCCAGTGGATGAGAGGGAACAACTGGAAGAAACGTTGCCCCTGATCCTGGGGCTCATCTTGGGCCTCATCATTGTGGTAACCCTCGCAATTTACCACATCCACCACAAAATGACTGCCAACCAGGTGCAGATCCCTCGAGACCGATCTGAGTATAAGCACATGGGCTAGGGGCAATCAGGGAGGCAGCTCCCATGCTCGCTCCCCCAACTGGATCAGGTAGAAAAAAAAAGTACTTTTCACCTCGTACACAGGATACACAACATAGCTACAATCAAACAGACCTTGGTATCCGAGGCTTGCTTGGCCTGCGTCCACGCTTAAACCCAGGCATGGGTGGGGAGGGGGGGATTCCTTTGGATCCATGGGGTGAATGGCAATTGTTCTCTCCATGCTGGAGAGTGGGGAGGGAGGGGCTCAGTCAGCTTTCATGCTCATGGTGGCTTGGCTTTGACTCTCCAAGGAGCCCCAAAGTTTAGGAATTGAAAACACACTTCTTTTGGGAGAAACCCCCTGTATGTTCAGAGGAATAGGGGGTGCTTTGCTCCCTTGGACACAGTTGGCTTGCCCTATACAGTTGTCAATGCACACAAAACACAACCTCATGCTCCCTGCAGCAAGACCCTGAAAGTGATCCATGCTTCTGGCTGGTGTTCTGCATGTCTAGTGATTGTCTTGGGAATGTTTTATTGCTACTTGCACCCAGTGACTTTGCAGCACAAGAACCTGTTTAATGTAACTATGCAGAGTTGTTTGGACTTCATAATGTGTCAGGTCCAAGTCAAGGGACCTAAAGAATCAATCTGTGTACGTTTGTTTTTAAAAATGAATTAAAACACACTACTCTCTGACCTTTGGCTGCTTTCTTGAAACAAGAACAAAACCAAAATGGTTTCTTTGGCATTCAGAGAAAAAAAGGGGAAGGATGAAGATGAATTTTCCATTTTTTGCAAGAAAATAAGCAAAGAAGGGAAGCAAGGAGGGGGAAGTTAACTTTACCAGGTGAAAAAACTTGGATTTATTTTGTCAAACATAATAGTTTCACTAATGGTAACTCTTAACTGGTTGGTCTAATATTGCTTCTGATGTTTCCTGGACTTGAGTTTGGATTAAAAAGCTGAACTGGACATAGTAGCCTAGGTTGCATTTTATTTGAAGTAAAATGTAATTTATTGAAACTTTCTAGAGAAATATACATAGTTTTAATTTTGTTCACTTTTTAAATAGTTTGAGTAGGAGCTCTGAGTGGAATTAGGGAAAACTCTTCCTCTGGGACTTCCCGCTAACCCCCATACAATCTTCACCATATGAGACAGCTCAGGACTTCATCTTCCTAAGTCTTAAACTGCTCACAGTAGGGCATTCTCAGAAGTTTGTTAGCCTAGCAATTTAGTTGCTCTTCTATTACCATGTATTTGCTGCTTCTCAACCTCAGTCTTTTCTACATGATCTCTTTTTAGTGTCTGCCTGGTACCAGTGAGGGAAAATCCCCAATTCCTCCTAAAAGCTGCACATTTCTTAGGGAGAAGAAGATAACTTTGGTGCTGTTGAACCTACCTAATGATAATCAACCCCATTCTTTTATTCAGTGGTGACCTTCTCACCCAAATGCTCCAAACTTAACAAGCCCCCCTTTTTTAGCATCTCAAATATTTTGCAAAAACTTCATATTCTTTACTTAAACTTATCTGAGGATTTGGGGAGAAGTGGGCATTTAGATGTATCTAGGACTTCATAATGAGTTACCATTCCTTTCTGTAACCTTTCTGGAAAAAAATTTAGATGTTTCTGAGTCAAACTTCTGAAAAATTCCTTTGTGTATATGTGTGTGTGTGGTTTTTTGTTTTTGTTTTTGTTTTTTTTTAACTTGCTTTCATAAAACATAGGGTTTATTATTAGTTTTGGAGTTGTCATTCATTCACGTGACATGTGCTGTTTGTTGTTTTGAATACCTGCTGAGTGCAGGTTCAATGTTGAGTGTACAGTAGTAAACTTGACCTTAGCATCTATAAGGAAGGACTGACAAGAAAACAAACAACATACATAAACATGTCATTCTAAAAGAAGTAGGCATTTAGATGTATCTAGGACTTCATAATTAGTTACCATTCTTTTCTGTAACCTCTCTGGAAAAAAAATTCCAGTGTGCCCTGGCTCTTTTCAAAGTGTTGACTCATGGCCACATCCCTTTGTCTAAGCTGACTACTTAAATCTTCCTGAAATCCAAATTTTAGCAATTTTTTCTACCTGTAATATGCAGTATATATAAAAAGCCATTGTTACTATTACTATGATTATTATTTTCATGGCATCTTTATCTAGCAATCCAAAATTAGGCCTCAAACTCAGCCTGGTTGCCTCTGAACACAGCTTTATTTCTCTCAGCCCTGTCTTCCTCTCCATTAGCAACTAAATAAGACAGAGGAAAAGAGAAAAGCCCTGTGACACAGTGCAGGAACAGGTCTCTGGATGTGTCAGTGACAAGCACTGTCCCAACTCAAGATGTCCAGAGGGACTAACTCAACCCTAGGCCTCAGCTCTTGACTCTTTCCTTGCCCAAAATCATTGCCATTTTCCCACATTTCACAGCTGCTCCTGGACCAGGAAATGGCTCATTCATCTGTGTTGTTTCTCAAGCTTCGGAGACAGAGAAGAAAACAGATAAACCACAGATGCTCAATTACCCCTTTAACTGTCATTTTTCTTTATTACTGGAATTTTAAACACCAACACTTCCAGGCACAAAAGGATGTTGGGTCTGGTTGCTGACTCTGCTTGCCTGGATTAACCGGATGCAGATTTCTCTTGAGGGAGAGTGACTTTGATGCAAATTCTGAGCATGGTTCTCTGTGGAATTCCCACATTCCCAAGAAATAGTTTACAGTGAAAGTGCCTTAGAAGGCAGGGGATCCTCACTTAACAACCATAACAAACCTTTTTACCCATTGTACAATCTTCCCATTAGCAAAGACTTGGCAAAGTTGTATGGGTATGGGAAACACCAGAGAAATATGAATGGAGAAAAAAGAGAAAATATAGTAGGAATGACTGATGTGCACAGGTGTGTTCTACCAGGGAGGTAGTTCAACTGGCATTGTGCCCAGACACTTCCCTGGAACAAACACTGTGTAACTGGTGGCAGACAGACACAGCTTTAAATCAGTGTGTCTCAAAATGCAGTTCAAAGGCATCCTACATCAGAATCACCACAGGGAACTGTTGAGAAATGTCAGTTCTGAGCATCATCCCAGGTTGACTGCTTGAGAATCTCTATGGTAAGATCCTAGAATCCGTAGCTTTGCTACATTCCCAGGTCAGATTGATCCAGAAATATGAAGACTTTTGGTTAAAAAGTCTTTACTATTGGTGTACATGCAACCTTATCAGAATTATTTGGCTTCTCTTCATTCATTTTCTCATTTGAAAATGAAGCTCACCCCCCTCATTCTTGCAGTTATCTGAGGACTCATGAAAGTACACGTAAGTCCCTAACACAATGCCTGGTGCAACAGAGATGCTCCTTAAAAGGTAATATTAATGACATTTTGCTAGCACAATTCTTAACATGTGTGTTCCAGTTTTACCTGCCAAACAAGTGTTCATGAAGGGGACTAATGCAGGAGTTTTTAACCTGGCATTCACAGCTTTCTGTGTCAGTCTATTTTAAATTCAGAGTATGTTTCTAGGCAGGGATCCCCTCACCCTCACCACAGCCCATCAAACCACTGGGGAGGTTGTCAATTTGGGGTGAGGGAACCTGTCAGAGTTCATGAACTTGGACAGGAAAAAATTACATCTTTAATTTTTATAACTTCAGATGTAAGGAAGCTTCTCCTTCAGTGATGAACATATGCACCAAACCACTTTAGAACAAAGCAAGGCCTGTAATCTGTCATCAGTAGAAATGGCCATATTACACTTGGCTATATCTCAAAAAATAATTTATACTCATTACTTTGAAATTATGGTAGTGATTAGACCCATCACAAGATTATGTTAGTCAATGCATTATAACCACAAAATTAAAAACAATCTTTTGATAACTATAACTGGCTTTTGTTGTAAGCCTATGTATTTTATTTTATATACTTAAGCACATAGTTCTGAGAAGGAATTTATAAACTCAGACAGCCAAGGGGGTTTAGGATTCACAGTACTTCAGTTGTCATTTAAAGTGACAGAACCTATCAGGTGGTTGGGAAAGGATTTGCAAAGGCGCATGTGACAAATGAGACTATTAGGACTGATCATGTACTTTCTAGATCCTACTCTGGGGACTGGGGATACATCAGCGAACAAAGTAGGTAAAAATCTCTGCCCTCATGAAACTGAAATGTGTGTGTGTGATCGATTTAGGTACAGGTTGAACTTCCCAAATAAAAAACTCTGAAGTACAAAATATCCCAATTCCAAAACTTTTTGAGTGCCAACATAACATTCAAAGGAAATGTTCGTTGTAGCATTTCAGATTTCAGATGTTCAGATTTGGGGTGCTCAACTGGAAAGTGCAATGCAAATATCCCCAAATCTGAAAAATTCTGAAATCTGAAACACTTCTGGTTCCATGCAGTTTAGGTAAGAGTTACTCAACAAGTAACATGATTAACGTGCTATCATTAACTAACTCTTTGGGGCCTTGGTTAGCTTCGTTAAGATGGATCATACAAGATGCTGAAGTCCTTTCCAGATTTAAGTTTCAAAAAATGCTGACAATGATGAAGTATAATTATCAAAGTATTTGCCATGTAAGCAAATCTTTCAGGATGAGATATCCCTTTGCTTTCAAAACAGCCTATTTTGATCCAGAAATCAGCAACCCATAGACTTTCTCAAGTCCTCTTTTTGGTCCTTAATTCAATTTATGTGGGAGATGCTGTCAGGGTACCCTTGTGTTCCCTTGGCCCTTCCTGAAGGTCATTTGCTGACAGTTCCTATATCCTTTTGGCAAAGAGAACAAATTTTGCCCAAGTGTGGGGAGAGGTGGAAGTTCTAGCAGTTGATGCCCTGGGAGCAACCCTCAACTAGTGAGGGAAAGGAAATGGTGAAAAAATACCCCGATTTATTCAGCCCTCAGGAAGACAGTCCTGAAGTGTCTCAGAAGTTCTCCAATAGGATAGAGCCCCAGTTGCCTGTGATGATATCTCATTCATTAAAATACACTATCTTGACTTTGCTCCCCTCTTTATCTCATATTTTCACTCTGCCAGGTTGAGTTTCTTGAGATCATCCCTCAAACAAGGTATTTGTGCCTAAATCTTTGTCCCAGGATCTTATTTTGGCAGAAGTCACACTAAGATAATATACTCATTTAACTAGGAATGCAACTTAGTATGCACACATTTCAAAGCTCAAATTGATCAACTTTCCTACACAATGTGGATTTGTACTGTATCATGTCACTTTCACAAAATTTCTTCGGCTTGTATATTTTGCATCCACTTTAGACTGAATTGATCTCTTCTCTGCCTGGAATCTCAATATCATTTCTCTGATGACACTGTGCTGTTCATTTCATCAGTATGGCCAAGCAGTCTGGACTCATTTGGTTGTTAAGTTCATGAAATTATTTTATTTTTCCAGTGATTGCTACTTGTGTGTTCTTTCCAGGGGGTAATGGGGACACAACCGTAACTTAGTCTGATTCCATCTGTCTAGTCCAGTTTAAAAAAAATCAATCTCATTCTAATTGAAAGATAACACACCTCTCCTTTGCTCAGATTAAATTTGTACCAGATAAAGAAGTAGCAGCCAGGAGGCAGCGGCAGGATACATGTATGCTCTTGTATTTCCCTTTTCATTCTTTTAACTCCCTTCCTCAAATCATAGGGTTTCACACTAACACATGGCCCAATTCTTCAGGGACCAATAGGCAAGGGAGGTTCCAATAACGTAGATGACTATGGCCAGGTGCCTTGGAGATATTATCAGAGGAAGGAGATAGACCTGAATCTCACTTTGGTTCTGCTGAATACTGCCACCTCTGCTGCATGGAGTGGCCTTGTGTAGATGGCATATATGGTTTTTAGAGTAAGGTTCAGCTCTATCTCGACCCCAGGTCACTGTAGAAAAGTAGCCATATCTCCCAGCCAAGTTCCTGCCTTGGTGCATTTCTCCAATGCACTCTGTGGGTTAAGCATCCCGTTACCTAGTTAAGTGATTTGATATGTTCCCCTCTTCCTCTTCATGCTCCATGAAAGGTAGCCATGGAAACACAGTGTCTTCTTCCATGCCCAGCAAAGGCTGAGGAGAACTGTTTGGGGTGAGGGGCAGCAGCTTCCATTTTTCTCTTCCCTGGCACACAATATACAACCTACTTTCTTATCTTGCTATCTCAGGGTACTTCCTAAGGGTTTTCACCTTTCAAAATTTCCAGATGAGAAATGGGCTATTTATATACAAGTATCCACCTGTACTTCATGAGTTCAAAGTTAATGTCTCCCTTGTCATCCAAAGGCGAAGGAGAAAGGGGACCAACACTGTCTTCTAGTCTCCCAGAGAACTCTCAACACATCCTCCTTAATCCAGGTCCTGTTCATATTTTTTGTTACTAAAAGCTCTTAGATCAGTTTAGCATCTTTGAAATAGGGAAGTGGAATGGGAGTCTTTAGTCTTGCATCTGATTTACATTGAACTTGGAATTTATTATATTTATGTATTTTTTTCCTCAATAGTGGTATTTATATCACAATCTTACACTATTTGCAATATCTGGGGATGGGATATACCTGTCTTTAGTTCATGTCCTCATCATGTTACATACAACTCTATAGCAACTCAATCGCATTTCCCAAGATCACAAAGAAACCATTCTTAGTTACTCAAGAAAACAAATTCAGGAACTACTCGAGTTCCCAATAACACAATGGGAAAAGGCAAACAATTATTTTTATTTGCAAGAGCAGTTTCTGCCAATAGTTAGTGCTCATAAAACCTTTTAAGTTACTGTAACTTTTGGTAAATTCAATGAATACTTTAAAAAATACCCAATGGTAAGAAAATTACAGAAAAATTTCCCATTACATTGTTGAAAATGTTTAGGATCCAAAATCCACTATTTTCTTAAACAGTTTTAAATGTTTGTTCTAGTTTAAAAAAGATTTTCCTTTCTTTCTACTTCTACATAGTCCTGGTTAAATTAATACAATCTGTTTCATGAACTTTTAGGACTGCCATTTTATTTTATATATTTATATTAATACTGCAATATTTTACACAAAACATTGATTTGCTGTGTTTTATGAAACAAAATTATAGATTCTATTTATGGTGAGGCATTTCCAGTTTGAAGGAAAACTGAAAAATCTAATCAGTAGAAGGTCATTTTATGCCTTTTTTTCCTTTTCAGCAGTAATAAATAATTAGCAACCTATTAATTACAAAAATTCTTAATTATGCTTAGAGCAACCAAAGCATTTTCATAAATTTAAATTCTTATTTGTTACAGTATGTAAAATTAAGAAAAGCCTCTGTTTCTCCAGTTTGGTAACAAATGGCTTTTGTCAGATGCATAATTAATAGAAACTAATTATGACTATGTAGCTCTTCCAGAGTTTTAAAGGCAAATCTATATTGGCCTACAGTTAACATGCAAATTCATCCAACAAGCAACACAAAATGTATTGTAGTAGTCATTCATTTTTATCAACATTCAGAAGATCTAGACAGCAACACAACTCTCCTATGTTGGAAACACATTATAACATGGGCACAACTGAAATCAGATCATACCTTGTAAAATACTTCCTTGCTAATTCATCCTCTAGAGTCAGTCCAGACTCCCAGCACAATACATGAACAATAGCAATTAATACTGTGGTACCAAGATAAATACAGACAAGAGTTTGGTGAGCTAGCATACAGATTTTTAAAAACAGTGACAAACGAAACCAAACATCTTGCCCTGTTCACTCTCCTCTCCCTTTGTGAGCCTAGAATTCTCACAGTCTCCTTGAAACTTTCAATTTGGGGAACTGAGTCCAATGATCCTAGCACTGAAATTGCTCCCTGGGAGGGAAATTTGGCCACAAGGGGATGCCGTACCCATTTGAGTATGGGCACTAAGGGAAACATCCTGGTGTGCAAAAATGGTTTGCTACTGGAAGTCTTGATGAAAAAATGATTTTTCACAAATATTTAGCTTTCTCCCCAAGGAGTAGTTTGATGGTATATTGTGGCTCAAATTTATTTCATTATTTTTGGTTGAATTAATGAAACGTGCACACTATCACCATCACTCTGAATTCTTCTTCCATCACATAAGACACTTGTTAGGATAAGAAAGATATTCTACTAAAGCTGACGGTGATTGAGAGTCATTCAGTATTCAAAGTTCCTAAAGAATCATTGGTTCTCTGAAAGGGATAAAAAAGTAGGAAAGGCTTTGTTCAAACTCCTGCTAGTAAACAAGTATTACTTCAACTGATACAATGGCTACATGACATCAAAGTACTATAAATTATCAAAACTATCGTACAGAAAAATTACAAATTCATTGCAAAATACATTATACTGCTACCATTAAGAAAAAAGTGCTTTTTGTTTTCCTTTCTTTTTTTTTTTTTTTTTTGCCAGAAAAGTATTCTTTCAATATAGAAAATCCTATGCATTACCCTGCATGTGGCTAGGATATATCATAACGGAGTTTGTACTAAGTCCTTCTGATTTGCTGGATGAAGGGCTGAAAAATATTATATGACTTATTAAAGCCGTGCTCCAAATGACCATGCCAGCTGTCAATGGAGAGATGCCTGTTTAAGACACAAGAAGATGCCCTGGTCTGTCGAACCCTGCCGGTCACCATGCTGTCCCACCAATCAGCTGGTCTAGAATGCACAAGCCTTTTGCAAGTTCTGTGGTTTCCTCATGTTCTCCTGAATTATTCTCACGTCCTCATCTAGCTTTGTCACCTATATGAATCCTCTGCTCAGTGATGCCTGTATTGTCTCATGAGGGGAACGATGCAAGATGGTGGACCTGCCAATTTTAGGAATGGATGTCCAAGGAGTTCCTGGGCTGTGGCTCTTTGAGAGGGCTCCCTCACCAACATCAGGTCTAGGAATCCCCGGAGCACTGTTGAAACCTGTGGAAACACACAAATACCATCCTGAAAACTAGCATAGAAACCTAGCCCAGTACCCTAAAACAGTCTCCCAATTAATCCTATCAACAACTGCAAGTTCTAGAAAATCACTTTAAGGAGAAAGATGCTACAAAGGCAGTTACTGCCTTCATCAATGCATGGCATTTTTCTTACCTTCTTCAAGTTTAAAATAATAGGGGCAAATGATGGTGCAACTAAGAACATAAACGTATCTGCCAAATAAAATAACAGTGGTCGTAATAATGATAAGAGCAGTTATTGTGAAGTGCTTACCACATATGGGTGCTGGTCACATGTGCTTGATGAAGTGTAGTATAAACATGGAATAGTTTTATTTTTCTAACAACTTTCATCATCTAGGCTTTGTGAAACCTCCTTTCTCAAAGAGAAACAGGCTTCTGCAAGTAATCTAACACATTGCATTTTTCCCCATTAATGTCTTATAATTTACTTTTTTGAGATATATCTTAGATAGATGCTAAATAGTGAGATAGATAGATGATACACAGATATAGATAGATAGATGATTGATAGATAGATGGATAGATAGATAGATAGATAGATAGATAGACAGATAGATAAGACCAGGCTGGACTCAAACTACTGGGCTCAGGTGATCCTCCCACCTCAGCTCCTGTGTAGCTGGAACGACAGGCATGTGCCTTTGTGCCCAACTTCAAGTACATAAATATTAAATATATGTTTTCATAGAGTTTATACACATTTACTCCTATTTACTTTCCACTCCTATCAAGATATAGAACCTTTCTGTCATTCTAGGAAGCTAATACCAGCCTCCTTGCTGCTAATACCTATCCCCCTGCAAAGGGTCACCACTATGCTGTCTTCTATGGCATCAATTAGTTCTGCCTGCTTTTGTATTTTATCAAAATGGAGTCATATACTGTGAACTCTTCTCTGTTTGGCTTCTTTCACTCAACATTGTATCTGTGAGATTCATTCCTGATATGTGGGATGTTATATCTTTTTTCCTTACTATGTAGTATTTACTGTCCAATTATACCACGCCTCAGTTATCCATTTGTGAAACAACAGTAGGTGGTTTCCAAGTTTTTGAAGCCATTGGGATTAAAGTTATTCTTGTACATGGCTTTGAAGAACATTGATACTCATTAGGTATGAGATTCATACAATACATTTGTAGTTACTTTTCATTATTTAAACTTAGTTCAATTCAGCAAAAAGAGTGCTTCTACTGAGCACTTCCTTAAGATATAGGGGCAAGGGAAGAGGAGATGCTACTGTTACAAACTATTCTTTCCAAATCGTAGCCTCATTCTCTCTCCTATTGCATGAAGCAGATGGGAAGTGAGGTGAGTACAGGGTCAGTCCTATTAATGCCCCTCTCAGCAAGTCCTGTGGGGCACTGGCAGTCCCACAGTGGTGATCCTTGAACTTAGCATCATTTTCCCCCAATCTTTGCCTAATTGGAAATTCTTGGAAAATAGGAGAGACCCCACTGGGTTCCTTACATGCATTATACTAACCATGACTTTCATTGACCTTCAAGATCTAGCCCTTGCCTACCTCTTAATTCCCTTTCCTCAATTCATTCCTGCCATATAAGCCTTCTTTCTTGGGTTAAGGCCTTTGCACTTGATGTTCCCTCTTCCTGGGACATTCTCCTCCCAGATCTTTGTATGGCTTGCACTTTCTTTCTATTCAGGTCCCAGCTCAGTCCCTCCCTAGAAAGGGCTTCCTTCACTCTTCAGTCTAAACTAGCTCCCAGTCCATTCTCCTGCACATTCCATCACATTCCAGTACTTTATTTTCTTCATAGCATGCATCACTCTCTTTATTTATTTTTCTTATCCATTTGTTTAGTTTATCATATGTCTCCCCAACTAGAATGCAAACTTCACAAGAATCAGGAAATCTGGAAACATGCACTATGATATCCCCAACAGTTAGAAGTCCCCAGCACATATTAGGGGCACAATGAATGAGTGTTGAATGGAGCAAGAAATTTACTCTTCTAACCAACCCTTTGAAATAGGAGCTAGTTTTAATCCATGATGAACTTTGGAATAGGAGAGGCTGAGTCAATTGCCCAGTGAATGAATGGAAGAGCAGAGATTTGAATCTAAGTGACTAACTCCAAAGTTCATGACCATAAGCCAGGATCTACCTATTAAGCGTGATAAACCACAGAAAGACTGAAACAACCAAAGACTATTTTGAACTACAGCAACAGCTGCTGCCTCTTACCTTGTGTAGGTCTTTCACTCTTGGAGGCAAACTGTCCCGGATCCTCCGCATTGCCTGGAGGGGAGGCTCATTGAAGTAGGGGGGCTCACCATCGATCATTTCTATCACCATGATCCCAAGGGACCAGATGTCTACCTGTTAGACACAGTCAACTTGTTAACTTAGGCCAGAAGAACATTCTGAAGTGTAGGATGTGTCCATGGAATCCAATAGATTCCCACTCACAAATGAATATGGAATTTTTAACCTCTTAAAATTGACAATACAGATTCATAAGCTGCATCCTTGGGATACTGAATTTTTACCAATGACCTTTGATTTTTATGGGCAACTTCAGTGAAGTTTCCACCAACAAGATACATGCGAATATCTTAACATGTTGAAGTTTAATCCTTTAATTTTACCCTGTTAACTTTGGCAGTTAGTGAACAGGGGAGATTGAAAAAACATCCAAAGTTTCATGTTAAGAATATAGAGAGGGAAGTTGCATTTAAAACATAAGAAAATAAAGTTTTGACATATTCGTAACAAACTGCAAAGAGCTCCATTGCATTATGCAGAATATATTCTTATTCTTTTATTAATTTGCTTTAAAAAAAATAGTTCTTTCCCTCCAACTTTTTTTCCCCCCATATGGTTTATCATTTCAAAGCTGCATGCACAAAACCCTGCTTTACAAAACCATTTTCAGGGAATGAAGAAAAGAAAAGGAAGAGCTGACAAGCAATTCTTTCTGAGTAAAGGATGGGAGGTCAGGACAATGCATTGGGCTATAAATTTCCAGTTCTAGTCACTTCGCTGCTATGACCTCATTACACCCCTTATCTGTTCAGTGCATTACTATTATATCTCTCCAGTGACCTTCCCTGAGAATTTATCTCTTGAGACCACAGTAAGGAAAACAAGTCGAGTACCTATCTAAAAGCAAAAAAGAGTTTGCCTTAACTTAAAATCACAACCTCCATTATAAGGTGTGGAGACACCATGCTCAGCCAAAACCAACCCCTTGGCCTTCATGGGCAGGTAGCCTGTGTGCCTCTGAGCTTCTACTTCCTCTATTCCCTCCTTAGAAGGCCTTTCCTCTACTCACTGTGGCCCCTCATTTTCATATCCAGGCCCTATTCCTTAATAGATTATGAGTGCTTGTTTTCTTTCCAGGGGGAAATAGAAATGGTGCCATATTTCTTCATATGATATAATATTCATATGAAGGTATTATTGCTCATTTGAATATATCTCTGTTTTATGGCCCTTTGTCCAATCCTTTGAATCATCATGCCTGTTCATCTGCATGTCTCTGGCCACTTCTTAAGTTGCATTACCTTGCTTTTTGTGTGCCTGCCACTGAGACAGTGATCAGAGTTTGAGTGACTCTCCACTTGTATCCATGGTAGGATTGTAATAAACAGCCCTAGGACAAATATCGGGTGATGTCCTTGGGATGGTCAGTCTCCCTTCTACCATAGTCTATCCTGTGCCACATCTAATAAGTGAGGATTAAATGTGGAATCAAAAGTCATTGCCCTGAGTTCCTGTGGTCACCAACTATCACAGAACCATTGTATCCCTAAGCTTACCCTTGGCCCTGCCACTCCCAGTGACTGTGATCCCCTTACCTCTGTCCCATAAGGTAGCCTAGAAATCACCTCAGGAGCCATCCAGTAGGGAGTCCCAACCAATGATTTCCTCTTTGGCACCTCTTTGGAAACTTGAGCACAGAAACCAAAGTCAGATAGCTTTATCTGAAAAAGAAAGGAAGGCAACAAACTAACAATTTTAAAATACTGTATACTAAGTACAGAAATATAAACACAGAGGGTTTCAGATTCAAAACAAAATGATCTCCTTAATAGGTCTTGGAAATATCAGAAGGACTGTCAGATGCTTTTATTGGAAAAGCATAGTCCAGTTTAAAGAAAAAAACTTCGCAAAGGTCCACCAGAATTGACTTCCAAATGTTTACACTGCTGCTTTTTATATCTTTTATAAAAATATGGAACTAGAAGAATCCTTATACATTAAATAAACCCAAAACAATACATTTATTAAATCTTAAAATCCACTTTAATTGAATGTAACAGATGATGCTTTAATATAAGTAAATGACTACTCTCAGTATAAATTTTGTACAGATGGTTACTGTTTAGTTTCTTTTGAGTTGAGCACATTTAGATTTCTATGTACCACAAGATGATTCAAAGAACCATCTTCTTTTCTATATTTGAAATATTGAGAGACTTCATTTCTGTAGGATACTGAGCTGTCACATTAGAGTCCCCTTGTCCTTTTTGGTTTGCTCCTTTGTCCATGACGATTGAAGCTGCCATTGTGAACATCACTGCAAGTAGGAATACAGGCATATATATATATATTTTATATATATATGTGTGTGTATATATATATATATATATATATACACATATATATGCGCTATTTATCTTAGATATCACCAAAAAGGAAAAAAAACTTTCAACCTTCAGTAATGCTTTGATTTCAATCACCTCTGCTGCCCAGTGCAATTCTTGTACAGAGCTCATGTACTCTTAAGAACATACTGCATGGTTAGACACTGCTGGTTTATGTATTCTAGATGAATAGGTTCAGTTTATTTCTTGAAGGCATAATTTCTAGTCTTGATGACCTGGTCTGAACTTCAGATGGCCTTACTGAAGAGTACATCAGTGAGCCTTTTACCATTGTTGGTGATGATAGAATACAAAAGAAAACAATTGTTCAGAATGGCCATTTAAAACATTTTTTAGACCAAAGGTACCATCTCTAAGGTATGAATTCTGTCTTTATTCTCTTCATATCTCTCTGAATCTCCTATTTCAAACTTTTTTTTTACTCTACCTCTGTAGTCCACATCTTAAATACTGGTTCCCAGAGCTCTGGTTCTAATTCTCACCTCCTTTCAAATTCTCTTACTGGATACTCTTTTTCTTCCCATGCTTAATTCAGGCATCCCTCTTACATTCAAAACCCATATTTTCAACTAGTGTTTCCACATGGGTGGTTTCCACATGGGTGGTTGCAGGTAGTTTCAATCAAACTCAGTATCCCTCTCTGCTCAAAGTCTGGCCCCTTACCTATCTATCCTGCCCTAGTTAATGATACCAACACTCACCCACTAAAGCTAAACTCATGAAAATTATCCTTGAATCTTCTTTCCCCATCTTACCTCAAATCTCCTTGGTTAGAGTTTTAAAAATCACCTCTGTAGCTCCAGAACCTACAATAGTGCTTGCCCCACAACAAGTCCTCAAGTCAAGGTTATTGCATGAATGGTTGAGCTTCAATCATAAGAAATGAAATTGGCCTCCAAATGAAGAATATGTACATTAATATTATCACAAGGCTCAGGATTCAGCAGAGAAGTCTGTCCCAGAGACGAGATTCCCCCTCAGTGTGTTACCACAATAATTTTCAAACACATAGCAAAGCTGAAAGGACTATTTGGTGAACATCCCAACACCCACCAAGTAGATTCTATAATTGTCAATGTTTTGCTGTATGGGTTTCATCATACACCTCTCTCTCTATCCATCTATTTTATTTTTGATGCATTTCAAATTAAATTGTTGACATCAGTATACCTCATTCCTAATTTAGCATTAAATAAAGTTCAATTTTTTTTACAGTTCACGTAACATTTACATAACCATGAAATGCACACACCTTAGGTTTATCATGTGATGAGCTATGACAAGCACACACAGCTGTGCACCTCCCACTCTATCAAAATCTGGGCCATTGTCATCACTGACACATGGCTGAGAGAGTTCTCAAAATATAGGTGGTAGCCAATCACTCTTGTAGGGCTATAGCATGGGAAAACAAGATGCCCACATATGAAATACTGGGAAGCTGAGATAAAGGAGATGAAAGCAATACAAGAGATTGAAGAGAAAGTCTCCAAGGAATCAGAAGAGAAGAAACTGAGAATGACTTGGGGAAGCCAAGGTGGGGGTGACAGTAGCTAGGAAACTAGGTAAAGCAAACCAGGTAAGAACTGAGAGTTGTTGCTGTATTTGGCCATGAGGGCATCCTGGTAGCTGCAGTTTTAGGTTGAGTTGGGGGCAGAATCCAGGTAGTAGTGAGGTGTATCTTAGTCAGACTGCTTTTCAAGAAACCAGATGTATTTTAATATGGATAGAGGAAAATAAGATGGATGGATAGAGAGATAGGTGTGTGATGAAACCCACACAGCAAAACATTGACAAATGTGTTTACAATGCTGCAAATATGATGATGACAATGATAATTATTATTACTCTATACAGTGGATTGAATAATGTCTCCCAGGATTCACATTCATCTGAACCTAAAAATATGATTTTATTTGGAAATAGAGTCTTTGCAGATATAAATAATTAAGGTGGGATCATACTGGATTAGGGAAAGTCTCTAAATTCAATGCCTGATGTACTTATAAGAAAATGAGAGGACACACAGACACGCAGGGAGGAAGACCAGGTGAAGACAACACAGAGACTGCAGTGATGTGTCTACAAGCCAAGGAACACCAAGGGTTGCCACAACCACCACAAACTAGAACTATATAGAAATATAAAATTTTATATAGTATATAATAGATTCTCTCTCAGAGCTTCCAGAAGGAATCAACTCTGTCAATATCTTGATTTTGGATGTCTGGTCTCTCGAATTATGAGAGAATATATTTTACTCAGAGAAAGAAAAAGTCAATCAATCGGTAGTAATTTGTTATAACAGTCCTAGGAAATTAGTAGATTCTAGCTAAGCCCCACAGTGCTCTTACTGTATGTTGAATAACACTATAAACACTTTACATGCATTATCTCATTTGACTACTCACCAAACACTAATGAGGTAGAAAATATTATTATCCCCATTTTACAGATAAGGAAGTGATTAGGCCACTTTCCCAAGGATACAGAGCAAGTAAGTGGAACAGCCAGGATTCAGGAATGAAACCAACACTCTGTACTGATGAGCAAACTTACAGGCTAAAAGAAGGGAGTTAGAGGAGTGGTAGATGTTGAAGACAGAGGAGTGAGGGAGGATAACCGATGGTAGGGTTCCTGAAGGGATGGAGGAGAGAGTGGGTCCAGGGTTTTACTACATAAAGCATCTGCAGCAGCAGCAGCAACGTTGCTGGAAGCTTGTTGGACTTGCAGAATCTCGCGCCCCAGTCCAGATGACAGAAGTCAGAATGTCCATTTTAACAAGATCCCAGGCTACTAGCACATTGCAGCTTGAAACATAGAAGACCACAGTTCAGTTGAGAAACAGAACAGGAAGGAGCGACTCATGAACAGGAGAGGATGAAGGAGCATGTGTTCGCATAGAGCCTCCTCCCTTCACTTCATATTCTGACAAAAGCCTTCCCAGTATTTTTGCTACGCAATCTTCCTACTGCTGGTCTGGACACATCGCCATCCACCTGAATGGCTTTCAAGGCCCTCGGTAATCTGGTACCTTTTCACATAGCTAACCTCATTCCTCACTGCTTTCTGCACACACTGCAATCACTCCTAGGAACCAAGGGCACTTCTGGAATGCAGGATTTCTGGCACTAAAGTCTGGAATATTCTGGGCAAATCAGAAGAAGTTGGTCATCCTATGCTCTGTTCCCAACTCTCAGCTTGTGTTCATATTTTTTCTTGTACACTTAATTCTTTTTCTTTTAGATTTCCTTTTAAAATTCCTTTTCTTTTTCTTATTTTGTTTCTTTTCTTTTTTCTTTTTTCTTATTTTCTTTTTCAACTTGTCACAGCCTTGAAGCTCAGCATAGTCAATTCTTAAGCATGTCTCAGGGTTTTGACTACATCTCACTTCCTCCAGAATTCTCAGGAGTCCATACTGATCTCTCTCTTTTCCAAATTCGAGAAAATTTAGCATGCACTAAATCTTGAACCATTTTCTGGTGCTGGTTTTTTATCTCTGGTTTCAGATAACATTCCTCAGGAGCAAAGGTTTGATATTTTTTCTTTTCTTTCTTTTTTTTTTAGATTCAAGGGGTACACATGCGGGTTTGTTATGTAGCTATATTGCATGATGATGAAGTTGAGCTCCTATTGACTAGAGCCTTACTGTGTTCCTTAAGAACTGAAAAAACAGTAGATACTCCACATGCTACTAGATGGATTGTATTTTATACTGACCACACATACGTGATAGTACATCATGTGACAGAAGATACATTGAAGCTCTTTCTGAAGCCATCTGAAGCATACTGAAGACAGCTATTTTGAGAACCAAGTTGGAACACAGATGAAATGGAGGTACAGTTTTGAAAAATATAATGCAAATTTATTTCCTTTCCTTGTTCATGATCTCACTAATTGGCCCAAGGCTAGTGGCAATGTGATTTGGATTGGAGGAAGACTGGATTATTTCCTACGGAATGCTAGGGAAAGCTGGGGTAGTGGAGAGATGATTTTCTCAAGTGCTTTGGCATAGCAAAAATCAATCCTGGAGGACTAAATCATAGAATGTCCCATGTAATATAAAGAAGAGGGCCCCAAGACAGCTGGTACATAATTCTTGCATGCCTATTAAAGGAGGAATCTATAAGGCAGAGAAGTGAAAATCCTACAGACCACTCCCTTTAGCCTGGGGTTATCTGCAAAAGGGGAGAATGAGTGGAGGATTAGCTCAGGCTCCACATTCCTTATCATATATCACTTCCCATCTCACCAAGCAGGTGGTAGAGGCCTTTAGCAATATCTATGCAGCACATATCCTCACACAAACAAGGAAAAGAAGAAACCCTATATGCACTTTTGTTCAGAACAAAATTCCAAATATGTAATAACCAGATTAAACTAGACCAATTAGAATCTAGACATAAAGTCAAGTGGAGTCTGGAAGTTACCTTGGGGAGGATCGTCATTTTTAATGAGGTAAGGAGGGTCCTGGGAAAGGACTGAGATGATGAGGGATGTTTTAAGGACTTGAAACAGTGGCTACCAACCAATCAGCAATAAAATATTGCAATATTTTACCAGTGGGTATAGACGTGCTAGTGAAAACTGGCTAAACACCAGCCTTGGCCATGCCCAACACAGCATTCATGGAGAGATGGTACAATAGTGTGGTGGGAGTGAGCTTGAGGCAGGGCTGCTGGCTTCATGGCCTGCGTGGGATGTGCAGGGGTCCACAAGTTCCTCTAAATCTTGTGAGAGAATGGGGAAGGGAATGGGAATTAAAGCACATCAAAAAGCACACCTCAATTCTTACAAAGCAGTCTGGCTGAGACCCACCTCACTACTCTCAGCAAGAGCAAATACTGGAGCCTTTGCCTTCACACCGTCTCCTTCTCTGTAAGTCTTTGTGTCCTCTCCTGTTCTTATAATTACATCACGAAAAGAGGCAGCCTAAAGGGAAGCTCACAGCTCGAGTCAAAAGGCAGCAGCTGTGAAGTATTGCAGAGGTGCCTTTGGGAACAGTCCGGCCACCCATGGGACCAGTTGATTCTCAGAAGTCATTAGTCCAGGTATCAGGAGAGTCTAGTTATACTAAGGCAGAGCCAAGAGAGGAACAAGAATATGAGTCTTCTCTCTTTCATCCTGAGTGACGTCCCACAAGCCATGCCTGCCTCTTCTTCTCCCAGACTCTGTCTTGGGAAAGAGTGAGGGTGGGAGGGGAGAGGATGGAGTAGGTGGTGGATACATCTGAAAGACTGAGTTTTTAAAGATATCATTTGATCTTTATAATAATGTAGTTGAACTTAGATAGTGCTTAAATTATTCAAGGAGACTAAATTAATTGATTGAATTAAAATAGAGATTTTTTAGCCGGGCTCGGGGGTGGCTCAGCCAGTAATCCCGCGCCTTGGGAGGCTGAGGTGAGTGGATTGTCTGAGCCCGCGGGTTTGAGACCCGCCTGGGCAGGTGTAAACCTCATCTCTACAATAAATCAAAAAAATTAGCCGGGCGTGGCAGCACACGCCTGTAGTTCCGGCTACTTGGAAGGCTGAGGCGGAAGGATCGCCGGAGCCCAGCAGGTCGAGGCTGCGGTGGCCGGGAGTGGCCACTGCACTTCAGTCTGGGTAACGGAGTGAGACGCCAACTCAAAAAATAAAATAAAATAAAACAAAATAGAGATTTTTAAAAAGAATCTAGACAGTAGAGCTTTGTGAAGACATCTGGGTAAGTTTTAGAAAACAGAAAAACTATAATTTATCTCTGTCTCTGTTTGCTTCTCTCTCTCTCTCTCTCTCTGTGTGTATATGTGTGTGTGTGTGTGTGTGTGTGTGTGTGTGTGTGTGTGTGTGTTTGGAACAATCATGCCGATGAATTTTGTTTGCTTGTGAATTCAAGAAACTGAATGGTTAAGGAGGTGGATGTAGCAGCAATTTGGTATTATCAGTTTTAAACTTCAATATCTGTAGTGTGGGCTTCTCTTTGCTGACATGAATTTAAAAAAAACCAAATCCTTCAAAATTTGGCATACTAATAACAATCTCCCTGACAAAATGTAAGATGAGCAATTGAAGCTCAACACTCGGAAGTTCGGCTTGTTCTTCTGTTGTAGGAGTATAAGCCAGTTTTGCATGATTTTTTACTCATCCAAGTACATAAAAGAGACAATTTTCTAAAATGAACATAATTGCACACAACATTCATCCAAATAAATCTGCAAGTAGATAATGAGAACTCAAGTAATGAGTATAATAAAGCACTGTAGGCAGATCTTAAAAGCAAATCACATAGACGCTAAGCTTAACCTTACTTTAGATAGAATTGTATAACTTGGCTGTTTAGGAAACCACCTTTGTCTCATGAATGCAGTTAGGCTAGGAGAATTGCTGCTAGTATGTTGCCTGGTCCCTAAAAGGAGAAGACATAGCTTGTTGCACATGGACCACACAAGGAACAATCGTTTAGAGCTCAGACAACCCTGCTATTTAAACCTGAGAACCTATCCCTCTCTAATGTGTCCTGGCTAGGAAACAGGGGTCCCACAAAAGGATGGAGGGTTGGAGATGGCAAAAGAGAATTTATCCACAGGAGAACTATCTGCTTAAAGAGAGAATGTAAGGACCCTTGCATATACCCTAAATAATTCTGTGTCTCCTGTAGGTTTTTGTCTAAGATGAAAGATGGCTGCTTTTGTGTCTGGTTCTTGGGTGGTTCCTATAAGGCAATGGTACTTAATATTAGTAGCATCAGCCTCACTGAGAGCTTGTTAGAAATGCAGGTTTCTGGATATCACTCAGCCTGCCTGAATCAGAAGTTCTGCAGGTGGAGGCCAAGAATCTGTTTCTTGCCAAGCTCTCCAGTGGGTTCTGATGTTCACTAAAGTTTGAGAACATCTGCTTTAAGGACAGCAATGACTCAGGGACAAGGGAACTGAAAGAGGGAACAGAAGGGGCCAGACATGTCATGGTGCCTCCAGCTCTGCCTAAGGCTCACTTCTCCAGCAGCAAAATCCAAGGGGAGAGAGAAGGCATCAGAGAAGCGAAACTAGAGAGGCGTGGAGACCCCACCTAGCCCCCCACCACGAGGCTGTACAAGTGCTAACAGGAAGCAAAAATCTTGGTCTCCTGAATTTTCATGCTGTGCTTCCTGCATTAGAAAATGTTATCTCTGTGGAGTGCTAGGGAAGGGAGGAAGGATAGAGGTCCGGCGAATCTCAGAGACTCTTGGAGAAGAATGAATTTTAGCAAGTTATTTCACATGCTCGAGTCTCTGTGGATTTAAGAATAGCATTTGGGAGATAATTATCAGTTCTTCTTCTAATGGCAAAATTCAAAATATCTGAGACACAGCAAAACTCATGTTTAAGGGAACGCGACAAAGATCATAAATGTATTGGGCCAGGTAGAGACAACGGAACGCTAGGGGTGTGAACCTCTGGTGAAGACACTGGTGCTTCCTGCCAATTGTCAGGGGCACAGTAAAGAGGGGGTGAAATGGTGACGAGGCCCTGGCTGCAGGTCTGTGGACCCTTACTTATCGTTTATACCCATGCCAAATTTTGTGGGCAACAGGGCACAAGCACGTTGCTTTGTCTCTGATCACTATGTTAGTTTGACCTTCCCTAGAAGCACATTCCAAGACAAGGATTCGGTACAAGTCATTTATTTAGAAGGCACAGCAAACACTAATCTACTCTGCATTTCTATAATTATGTTATTCAATAAATGTTATGTGTGTGGAATCATGCAGTATGTATCCTTTTGAGGTTAGCTTTCTTTTTTTCACTTAGCATAACTTCCTTGAGGTTTTACCCAAGTTCTTGCATGTATCAATTATTTGTTTGTTTTTATTTCTGAGTGGTATTTCATGATATGGATACACCATTTGTTTAACCATTCATCCTTTGAAGGACATTTGGGTAGTTTCCAGTTTGGGACTATTATGAATAAAATGGCTATCAACATTTGTGTTCAAGTTTCTGTGTGAAAATAAGTTTCCATTTCTCTGGGATAAATAAGAGTGCAATCGCTGCTGGTATGGCAAGTCCACTTTTAGTTTTGAAGGGACCTGCCACACTATTTTCCAGAGTGGCTGTACCATTTTATATTTCCATCAGTAGTGCATACATGAGTGGTATTTTTACTGTTTTTCATTTTAGCCATTCTTGTGTGTGTATTGTGCTATCTCATTGTAGTTTTAATTTGCATTTCTTTAATGTTAATGGTGTTGAACATCTCAACAGGAAGATAACTCAATACATCTTGTGTGACAGACAATATTTTCCAAAAATGCCAACAATATTATTTATCCCAAGAGCTCTTTTTACAATATGACTTAATTTTCCTCCCACTGAGGAGGACTCTCTACTCCCTTGTCCCTGAATCTGGAAGGGCTTGTGACTATGGTGAAAGTGACACTAGGAGACTAAGGCTAAGTCATAAAAATGCCACCCTGTTTTCTTGGGAGACATTCTTGGAACATAACCCCCATCTGATGAAGAAGCCCAAGCCACATGGAGAAGTCACATTGTAGGTGTTCTGGCAAAGCTCCTGCTGACCTAGCACTAACGACTGACATGTAAGTGAAGAAGATTCCTAGGCCACTCCAGCCCCAGCATCATCTAGCCACAAGTCAGAGCTGCACTGCCTTGCTGAGACCAGCCAACCCTCGGGACCATGAGAGAACATGCTAAAATGACCATTGACTTCAGACCCTAATTGTTCAGGTGCTTTAGCAGTAGATAATTGAAAAAGCCTTCTTCACCATACATCGCTCTGCACTAATAGATTAGTATAAAAATGTGCTCTCAGCCTTTTCTTGGGGTTGCCACACTCCATCTCTGCTCTCTTTCTTCTAAAAGAAAACAAGTTCCCTTTATAGAAACTGGAGAAACTCACAGGAGTTAATATGGTAAATTGTTCTGAAACAATTGACCAAACTTTGGGCAACATGGCCAAGAGGTACAAAATCCACTCAACATGCTATTGTTCCCTCTGCCTTGAATGCTTTTGTCTCCAAAAACAATGGGGTTCAATCCCTCACATGTCTTTGCTTAACATCACCACATCAGAGGAAACTTCTCTGACTAGTCCCACCCCCATCACTCTATATCCTCCTTAGTCTGTCTAAATTAATCATAGAAAATGTAGCACTTAACATCACATGTCTGGTGGTGATTTTGTCTGCTTATTTATTTGTTTATTGTTATATTCCCATTCTCTAATTAAGTTTAATGAAATAAGTGATTTTGCTTTGTTCATCCCTAGGTCTTAGAACCATCCCTGACACAGAGTAGACATTCACCAAATATTTACTGAAAGAATGAAGGGACAGATCAATAAGAGTAAAAGCGCGTACAATATGTCGGTCCCTGTGAGCTCTTACCTGGGTGCACAGAGGCGCAGAAGATGTTTGAGACAAAGGTCCTTCTTTTGAGAATGACAACTGAAAGATTTCATAATCTTGCACATTAAGGAGAGCAGAGATCTTTAAGCAATCTGATTAAGTAATGACTTATTATTTGAGTTGCATGTCTGATTTTGATATCAGAAGTGTACTTAAAACAAGGAAGCCTGCACCACCAAATCTCCAGAAGTAGAAAACAAAGCCCGGCTTGAAACTGCTCTGCTCTGTTTTTTCTGAAAGTACCAGTCCTTAAAGCTGACTGGTAGACCAATTCAGTGCTTTGCAAATTGTGTTCTGAGATCATGGGGCCTTGCCTGATGCTTTCCTGAGTCAGGCTAAGAGAGGATTCTTGCCCTTTCTTCATAGGGCAAGGTCTCCTGCTCTATGGAAGATTGCAAAAAACTGCACATATTCTCCCCTCCCTGCAGCCATAACTCTTTGAAATGTATCTTTGCATCTTCTCCCCGTCCCTTGAGTCTAGGTTTGGCTGTGTAGTGTGACTTCCTTTAGCAAACATGATAGAAGCAGAGAATTTGAAAGGACTTGTGCATCAGGGACTTGCCTCTCCTGCAGCTCTTGGAGATTTTGCCACTGGCACTATGTGAGTAAGCCTGGGCTACTTTGCTGGGAGGTGAGTGACACTTGGCCCTGTTATCTTCACTGTCCCTGCTGCAAGTTAGTCAACTGCTAGGTAAACAAATGAGGCCATCAACAGCAGGCTGATCACAAATGCAAGTGAGAGCTCAGCTGACACCACACAATGCAGAGATGAGCTGTCTCAGCAGAGGTCAGCCCAGGGGCCTCATAGACTTATGAGCAGATAAATGCCAATGGTTGTTTTAAGCTACTAAGTGTTGAGTGGTTTGTTATGCAGCAAAATCTGACTGATACATGCTCCTGCACCCTCCTTTCCTAAAAAGTTAGAGCTACGCAAAAGCAAGATTTAAAATTGCCCATTAGACACAATCCCAAGTTTGTACGTTATGTATACAGGTATGTGGAAATATGGGAAATACAGGCAATGGGATTATAGGTGATCTTTGTTTTATCTTCTATACTTTTCTGAGTTTACTAAATTTTCTACAATAAAATTTACAATTTTTAAAAAACCAAAACAGAAAAGTCAAAGTGCTTGGGCAGTTTCTCCTGGCTGGCCTCTGATCATTCTTGGGCAAATTCCGAAGTAACTCAAACATTTTCCACATGGCTGAGGTAGCTGAGTTGTAAAAGACAGGTACATCAAAGAACTGGCTGGCTCCATTCATCCCAGGGCCATTGCCTCTTGTAAGAGTTTTGGGGGAGGTGGCAATAAAAAGACTTAAATGGTAAAAAGCTGTGCTTTGAAACTCTTCCATCTAACTAAGCTTTCCTTGGAATGTCAACTCTTCATTTCCTTGGTTGTTGTAGTCTATGCTCCATACTCTGGTGGAGCTGATGAGTTTCAAAAGAATCCCTTAAGCATCCCTATCACAGTGATGGGGAATGCAGAAATCTGGGCCCTGAGATACGCCAGTGTGGTCAGTATATACTAACTATTCTTCTGGATCCATTCTCCTCCCTCCTCTAAGCCTTGGAAGGCCAACTTGTATTGACTGCATTGATGGCTTCGGGCTGGGTTCAGCCAATGGGGGACATTAGTAGGGGATCAAAAGGAGGGAACAGGCTGAAGTTGGGTTATTTATTCTTCTAGCTCTATCATGCAGATTCACTGTGGCATGGCTTCTACCAAAAAGCAGAACTCCTGCCAGGCAGCCTAGAACAACAGTAATCTCTATTTCCAGATTCTAGTAGCTAGTTCCCTGTCTCACCTTTTCGGCCATGGGGTATTGAGAGTGGTGTTCCATTCTAGAGTACTGTACTAATCCTCATGATTTTTCTACATCTGCCCACACTTTGTAAACTGTCCCTTTATTAAACTGTCCTTTAATTACACAAGTAAATGTGGTCATCTGTTTCCTGCTGGGGCTTTCTGAGAGATACTGCAGACACGCACATTCACATGAATAGGGTGGACACAGTCCTAAAAAAAAATCAGCTCTTTTGCAACAAAGTAGGAATATGAAATAGGAACATGGCAGAAAAAGAAAAGAAAAGACATTTCCACCGTTGCCCTTACCTCCTACACTCATTGTTAAGGAGCAAGTTATTCATCAAATTCAGGTCACAGGCAATTCTGACTAACAGGATGCCACAGAGGACAGGATGGTAATTTCCTTTTTGTAAAACTTCTGGGAAAAGTGGTGGGTGACTTGTGACTAAGACAATTAGAATTATGAGAAAGCGTTTGTAAGAGAATTATGCCCATGACAGACGAAGTGACAAGGAAAACTGTGGAGGGGCCAAACATGAAAATCTTACCCGGCCGTCACTTGTCAGGAGGATGGAATCACTCTTTATGTCTCTGTGAATCACTCCTTGGTTATGAAGGTAGGAGAGAGCTCTCAGAACTGACAGACAGACAGTAGCTATCTGTTCTTCATTCATTCTAGAAAGGAAATAATGTTTAAGGAACAAGACAGGTTCAAGGCCATCTTTAAAATGCTCAAGAGAGGCAGCAGCTCTCTTGAGTTCTGGTGAACCAGTTCATGTTCTCCACCCCATCACTGGAAAATCTGCAGGCAAGAGAAAGGAAGTCTTTGGGATCTGATTCCTAGAACAAAGGCTTGGCACTGAAGATGACAGGCGCCAACTATAAGTCAAAGGAAAAAGATCCCCATGTGTTGATGTTTGGGTATTAACACAAATACATTTCCATGGACTCTTACAGATAATTCCTTAGGCATCAACAAGTCTCCAGGATCCCACAGAGAGAGCACATTGAATAGGCAGGCCAAAGTTCCAGGTGTGGCTGTTAGGTGACCTTGAGAAAGTTCTTTAAATTCCTCAGGTTTCTTTTTTCCTCATCTTGGAAATAAGGACAACCACAGTCCTCTTCAAGACTGAACCTGAGCAAAGTGGTCTTTGGATTGTTAAGCTCCCCTTCTGAGACTTACCCAACTTTCCATTCACCTCCCTCTTTTTCCTCCAGGAACTAGAGGTTTTGTTCATTTTTTCATAAGGAAATTGGACCTAGGAAGTTACTAATAACTAAGTGTGAGTGGATAGTACTTTTATAAATGGGCCAAGGAAATGAGAAGGAAGCACAGAACTGGATACATGCTCCCATATCTCATGGCGGCACCCTTAGAAAGAAGGTGCCAGATTTCAGAGGAGGAGACTGAGGTCAGGTGACCTGCCTAAGGTTGCAAAGCTAAGAAAGTGGCCAGGTGATAGATTCAAATTACATTTATTTTTTAGTTCAGAAGCCATGCTTTCCCTTTTCCCCACTGTCCCACACTGCCCTTCCTACTCAATGAATTTTCCTAATGAATAAAATAGTTGAGCCCTTGAGGAATCTAAGTGAGAATTATCTGGATAGCAGGGGTTGTTCAGTGCCCTCAAAAGTACTCATTTAGCATCTGCCTAACTTATTTATATGTATCAATTTCTATCACAGAGCTATTGGGAGGACCAAGTTAAATAACAAATGTGAAAATGCTCCTAAAACAAAATTTCATGCAAACAGAAGAGATTGTCAAGAGAGACAGAGGGTGAAATTGATTAGAGCCCAACTTTAAGGACTACTTGGAAAGCTTCAGTAACCCTATGTAAATCTTAGCTCAGCAGGACAAGGAAAGGGATGGCCTTTAATTGTGTTTCATTCTTGTCGATACCAGAATTCCCTGACTGAGTATTGCTGGGATTCAAAAGCAAAGTATAAGGAGATAGCCCATTAGGAGAGCATCGAAGGTGTAAAGTTGAAGAGTATAAAGTAACACACCTTTCCCTTTAAAACGAATCCCACAGCAACAAATCAGTCTCATACAAAGGCAGGTGGGAAGAAATTATCTTGCATGAAGTAGAGAGGAAATTGACAGACTCTGTGTTCTTGGTTTTGCGGGTGAGAGTGCTGGTCTTTATGATGAATGATTTTTGCATGACAATTTCACATGTGCTGAAAAGCACATTTCTCAGAGGTTTAAAGCATCAGAGGCAGGAACAAACTCAAAATATGCCTTAAAATTAATTCAGGATCAATAACCACCATCTTTAATAAAATTCATTTTTCTTGAATTCCATGAGATTTTTGGGTTATTTAAAGCAGGCATAGCAATTCTTTACAAGTCAACTATACCAAAAATCAATTGAATCTTACTCCAATCACTAACTGAAAGATTACCTTTGACTGGAACACATAACAAATGCTACTGATTCCTAACTCAATGCCTTTAAAATTAACATGGCCAACTGAAGAATGGGTGGTGTATTTCTACTTCTCCAGAAAAGAAGTCAACCTGAAATTCAAATCCTGGCTCTATCAGTCTCCAAATGTGTGTTCTTGAGAAAGACATTTTTCATCTCTGAGTCGAAGCTTCATCATCTGGCAGACAGGTGCATCAACACCTGCCTTATAGAGATGTGTGATGGTCACATGAATTAATGTGTGAAGAGCCTGACAGTACTTGGCACTTTCCTTTCCCTTCTGGAATCCACTGTTTCCTGAAAATTAGAAGGGTCTAATTTAATAAAATGCTAGGTTAATGATAAAACTTCAGTTTGTGTAAGAAATATGTGAGCATTTGGCTAGATCATGGATTCTCATTTAGTTGACCTAGGGTAGTACTTGAGATTCTGCATTTCTAACAAGTTCTCAGGTCCTCAGATAATACTTTGAGCAAAAAAAATTTTTCAACCAACCAACCAACCAACTAACCATCCAACCAATCATTCAATAAATTTAGTTATTTGATATCTACTGTAGAAAACAATTTGAGTTATCAGCTTAAGGATTTCAAATACCAAATATTTGTGATGTTCTTTGATGATCAATTTCTTCTCACTCTCTGGAGCTACTCTGCATTTAAGGGAGAGTAGTTGACAAAACTGGATGGAAAACATTAGAAAATACAATGGATTCCAGACAGGCTAGCTCTCAAGATGTCCTCACTGATACAAACTATGTGCAGAAATAACCTTGACAAAGGGAGAGTTGTAGAGAGACCTGAGTAGCTGTGTGATGCTCTCCAAGGCAAGAAAAAAATCACCTCCCTTGAACATATTTTCATTAACTACTTTATATATAAATCACATTTACCTTCTCTTCAGATCTGTATATTTGTTTTTACTAATTAAGATGATCTTGTATGTTTTCTTGGTAGGCGTGTCCTATTGCTGCACCAAAAAGAGACTGTCCGCTGAAATGCTGGTGATAAATGTTCACCATCTTCACTACCATCCCTTCATTTGTAGATGGACTACTATAGACTGAGAGCTGTAGGGCCATGAAACTTTGTCTCATTTTAGAGAAGAAAAAGCAGCATATTCTCTCCTCACAGAAAGTTTCCCAATGTTTTTTTGTTGCTATGCTTTCCACCTATTGATGTTTACCTGAACCCACTTTTGATTTGGATGCCATTTTGGAAACATCAGCTGATATCCAATGTCTCTTCCTCATGATAATGCTCTTTTAACTCTTTGGCATTGTATGTATCAATCAGACCAAATGTAAAATGTAACAAATGTAACACACCACTTTGTATTTCTATTCCTTAGTACTTTGCTTCTTCAGGTGTAGCCCATGAACCAGCAGCACTGGCATCCCCTGGGAGCCTTTTAAAAATGCAGAAGTCTTAAACCCTTCTCTACTGAATTAGGATATGCATTTTAAATAAGATCCACAGTGATTTTGAGAGACACTGCTTCAGCACATATTCTATCCTCTGACTTCAATGCCCTTTTCCTCTCCCTGGCCTTCTTAAGGGACTCCTATTCATCTCTCAAAACCCATCCCAAGTATCATTTTATGTTAGAATATTCAGATATTCTTCTATACTACTTATATACATCTTTCTAATTCTACACAGGTATTACAATGTATTTGTTTCTAATCTGTGACTTCCCTGAGGGGATATATCTAAGCTTAATTTATTTCCATCTTCTATATCCTCAGCATGTAGAAAAGACGCTGACACGTAAAATGTGCTCAATAAATACTTAATGAAATGGTTGGAACAGACACATCAAGGAGACAAATAGCTAAAGCAACAGGCTGGTAATTAACCATTGCTTTTTGCAAGATATTTGTTTATTTAGAAACAGGGTCTTTCTCTTTTGCCCAGGTTGAGTACAGTGGTGCCATAATCGCTCACTGCAGCCTTGAACACCTGGACTCAAGCAATCCTCCTGCCTCAGCCTCTAGACTAGCTGGGACTATAGGCACACACCCCAACATGTTTGGCTTTTTTTTTTGAAACAGGGTCTGGCTATATTGCCCAGGTGATTTTGAACTCCTGGTCCCAAGTTATCCTCTCACTTCTGCATCCCATATGCTGGGATTACAGGTGTAAGCCACTGCACCTAGTCTGCAAGAGAATTTTAAAGCAGAAGTGAAGAATTTCTCTCTCCTATGTAGGCTCATTGTTCTTTTAAAAAATTTTTTTTATTATTTTATTTTTATTTTTAAAATGTGGGATACAATTCAGGGTTAGGTACAAACGTAGTCGTCATACAAGTAAAGTGTGGGTACCCTTATTGATGTTATGTGCCCCACCCTGGGCTCATTATTCTAACATAAACCTTTGACCAATTCTCTCACTGTTCCTTCATTCCCCAGGTCTCCTTGGTGATATTTACTCATGGCAGAGCAATTTGGGAGAATAGAACTCAGTTTTAGAAATCTTTATAGGTGATGGGAAATTCTACTATTTGTCATGGACACTTCATTCTCAGCAGCTTGGTGATTTTAAATCAATGGGTGTTAATGACATTCTGAGGGCAGGGAGACTGTTAAAGGAATGACAGAACTATACATGCCTGATATTACAAAGGCACTCTGGGGAATATGGTGAAAAGGGTAGCCATGTTCCTAACTCCAAAGTACCTACAATTTATGAAAGGCTCATAAAGATAGTCATTGAGATCTTACCCTGCAGGAGAATAAAAAACATTTTGAGTTACCTGTCTGGGCAATAAAGAAACTTACCTGGTGTGAGTAACGATGTCTGTCAAGGCACCACCTTCTAGAAACTCCATGACCACCCAGAGCTCATCGCCAACAAGGTAGCTGTTGTACATGTCGACCACATTGTCGTGGTGATAATCCCGCATGATCACTACCTGGGGGAATGAGACAAGCACTTTTTACTTGTGAAGGTGAAATTTGGCTTTTTGTTCTCTTGTGGCCACACCCACATTGTAAGTACCATTAACTGAGAGATACTGATTGTGGGGAGTTCATTCAGGTATCAACTATAGACAAAGGCATTATGGGTAGCTGGTAGAAATAAAAGAAATCAAGGTAGTAAGTCCGGGAGAAAATGGTAGGTCACCCAGACATTGGAAAGATAGAGAAAGAGAGAGAAATGAAAACAAAACCAAAGCAAGGTTTGCATTTACAAGAGGGAGTTCAGATGACTGTTCTAGGGGGATGTAATTAGATATCCCTAAGGGTTTGCTCTAGAATGCACTGCCATGCTCCTTTGTTGGTCCCCAACTTATGGTAAGTCAATGAGTCCCACAAGTAAATGAAGTAAACAGTTATTAGGGGCAGGGTTACACAGAACAACTAAACGTCTCCTTGGAAGAAGGTATGGGTTAAATCTGTGAGAGGTTTGGGCTTAACACAAAGAGTATATCTTGAAGGTAAAAATAAATATGATGTAGGGATAAAAAAGGCTAGGGAGGCTGCTTACTGGAAAGAACTTCCAGGAATTGAGTTTCCAGAGCTAGTGTTAAATAATAAGGTATAGGTTTGTTGATCTGTATTACATTGCCCTGTCTGTTCTGACACCAGGGTTTGGGAAATAATTCCAGAAATCAGGAATAGTGGACTGGGAAGACACTAAGCCTACTCACCTAGAACTCTGTGAGATTTGATACATGCATAAGAAATGAGCACCTATGGGAGATGGAGATACATGGAGGTCACTGGGGGCTTCACATGAGCCACATGGAAGAGGGGTTCACAATTACAGCTGAGTGTATTTGCACAGTGTCTATTTATGGACCAAACCACTTCTGCATACTTTTGTGAGAATGAGAACACCCACAGCAGAAAGTCAAAGAGGTGAAGCAGCCATAGATTGTTCTGGGAGTTAAGAGATGTGGATTGTTCACCTTTTGCTGAAGACTAGCATATTATCTAACTTTGATATCTTGACTTGATATCTCTAGGGCTTAGACTACCTGCCCACAAAAACTCATCTCTACCCCCCAGGCTCTTATAAATTTGTTAAAGGAACATTACTCCAAAATGCTTGTTTTTCCTGATGGAGTTACTCATGTTCCTCTACCTATTTTATAGCTCTTAAGTGATAAGGAAGTTTAAAAGTCAAATGAGAAAGTAGAACAGTATGTACAAGTATATAGAAAAAGGGTTATTTTTTTTAATATATCAAGGGTTCTTACACATCAATAAAACAAATGCTACCACCCTGATGGAAAACTATACAAAGAACATATGATTTGATGAAGAAATAATAATGGCCTAAATACAATTAAATTCAACCTCACTAGTAATAAAAGTACTAATTAAAACAGTAAGATTTACTTATGTCTAGCAGATGAACAGAGATAACATGATGGAATCTGAGGAAGTTAGTGAAGGTGAAACAGGCCTAGTGATGGGGGTTCTAATGGGCATGAACTTTCTGGAAATTAATACTGTATATCATTTCTCTAAAAAATTTTATGTACTATTTGATTTGTTCATCTCACTTATAGGAATCTGAAAAAATTATCAGATATGAGGCCAAAGACTTATGTGCAACAACACTCACTGTAAAATTCTAAAAGTGACAAATTGGAAACAATATGAATTAGAGGCTAGCTTAATAAATTTGATACACATATGATAGAAATTATTTAGCCATCAAAATGATGTTTTTGATGTACAGCTAAGAAAATATGCTAACATATTTTATATTAATAAAAGTAAATAATTACTATGCAATGTGTTTTATTTTATATTAATTTTATTGCTAGTCACCTAATGGTAATATTAAATAAAATTAGAATGTTACCAAACTTCACATATAGAATTATCTCAAATAGAAGAAATATATAAATATAAAAAATATAGAAAGGAAACACTGAAACATTAATGTTGGCTGTTGCATGATTATGGGATTATGTGGGGCATTTTCTATGCTTTCCATATTTTATCTAGGAAGAATTCATTATTTTTATATTTGGGAAAATATGTTTTAAAGTTCCTAAAGAGTGACAGTTCACTGGTAAACCTACCCCTGTTTATTGTGTTAAAAAACAGGCTACTACCTGTACAATGACCATTTGTATATCTAATCCCACATCTTTAAAAGAAAAATTTTAAAAAGAAGTACAAATAAATAAATAAATAATTAATTAACAGGCTATAGGGGGTACATATGATATCACAACTGTGTAAAATGCATACATACCAATGGAGAAACAGAGTAGCATGAGATTTGGAATCTGCTAAACAGGGATTCAAATCCCAGCTGTTCAGTCCACCTGCAGTATGACCCTGGGTTAGTCATTTAACCTATCTGAGTCTGGGTTTCCTTGGTAAAATTGTGATAAAAATCTTTCTGCCTCGTAGGGTTTATGTGAGGATCGAATGAGACCAAGGCTTAGCTCAGCAGCTGATACACAAGTCCTTTAAAAGGTAACAACCTTATGTGCACAGAAAAAGACTAGAAGGAATTATTATGGGAGAGGTTATTTCTGTCTTTACATTTTCAGAGTTTTTTTTTTTTTGCTTGTATGATTTCCTTCCTTTCAATATTTTATTTTAAAATGTCAATAATATTTCAGATATGGAAAATAAGTCTGCTGTTTTATATTTTCTTAATTATTATTTTTTTAATTTTCTAATTTTAAAGATGTGGGGTACAATTCAGGATTAGGTATACAAATGTTCATTATGCAGGTATCCTTGTTGATGAGGTGTGCACCCCCTCTTCTGGAAATTTCCCATGACCTCCAATCTCTTTCTTATAGCACCACGATAGTAGTTCAAGGTCCGCTTGAGTGAGAACATGGGATACTCGGTTCTAATGTCCTGAAATGTACAGGTTGGTTTTTGAAATGGGGAATAAATGTTACATAGGAGAGCAAAGGTGACCCCAATACACAATTTACCTCGTTAAAAAGCAGCTCCCGTCTCTGCTGCTTCCGAAGGTCCATTTTCTTCACTGCCACTTGTTTCCCTGTGTGTTTCTCCGTGGCGATGCACACGATGCCGGTTGAGCCTTCCCCGATTTTGATAAAGTTGTCCAAGTATTCCCTGGGGTCTCCTGGGCTGACCACCAGTTGCAGGGCTGCCCGAAACTGTTCATGAGATACCCTGGAGGGCTGCTGGTCTGAGGCGGAGCCCCAGCTGGGTGGGGGGTAGGTGCTGGAGGCGATGCTGAGGGAGCTCAGGTAAGAGGCCGTGGAGATGTACTGTGAACTGCTCTGCAGGGATGGGTGGTGGTACAGGGTGGCTTTGTGGTACCCAGACGGGTACTGGTGGCTGCTTGAGGAATAGCCTGCTTTGCTTTGACTTTGAGGTAGTTTGGCGGGGCCCCTGGGGTAGGTGTCGGACCCTGACAGTGGAGGGCTGAGGACCATCTGTGCCCGATCGTAATCCACCTGGGAAGACAGGCACGGATGAAGAATATTTACATGCTAGATCTGAATGCCGCAGCCTGGAGGTTAGTGAGACGATCTACAGCTGGCAGAAGGAGGATCGCCGTCCTGTGATGAGAGGACCTTGCTGGGGCACCATCAGGATGGGCGATGCCTAGGGAAAGGCCTCCTCCCACTCATGTGTACCACCAGGGGAGGTTTAGTTCACATGTGCTTTATTCAAGGTGTGCTTGCTGACTGAGCCCTATTCTCTTGTTCAGGAATGAAAGGCTCCATCACTTCTTAAAAGGACTTTAGTCTTCAGTTAGCATCTTGGGGAGACACCTGAGAAGTGGGAAACCTTTCCCTATGCTTCTGAACTAACATACCAGAGGATGGTGTGTACCCCATACACATAACACAGATGACATAGGTACAAGCGGAAACACAGTTTCCCATGCTAAGCAGTGTGAACCATGAGGTAAACACATGCATTGACCTCACCAAGTAAGTACAAATATAACAGAATGACCAGTTTTGCAGGGATGTGTGTGAAAGGGGAATCTGGCCAGCCCCCAAAGAGACCTCAGCAAAGGTTATTCCACTCCGATTTTGAAGAGTGGAATAAGGGAATTCAGTGGAGGAGAATAAAGAAGCTCGTGAAAGGATCATTCTTATAGGAAATTAGATGTAAGTCCCAGCAGTCATTTCCTGTAAAGGATCAGGAAGGAGCTGTGGCAACCCTCTGGAATGAGTGGGGCCAGGGATGGTAAATATACCATATAAAATCATGTGATAAGCAGAAAGTGCCAATCCCTCAATGCACTCTTTTTTTTGTAAGATCCTGGTGACAACAGAGTGCTGACTACATAAAAAGTACTCAAGATACATTTGTTGATCGGACCTTAGGTTCCTTCTTAACACATGCCCTGGGAAGTCTCTACTATGCTACTAGAATGTACATAGGGTGACATTAACTTGATCTCCTGCTCCATCATCCACCCCAAGGATCTAGAGCTGCTAGAATATGGCTCTATTGGTCACTTGCAGCTTTTTAAGGTGAATAAAAAAATGAAATAAAAACCAAAAATTCAGTTCCTCAGTCACACTAGTCACAGTTTAAGAACTCAGTAGCTGCCATGTCACATAGCACAGATGTAAGGAGTTTCCACCATTGAAGAAAGGTCTACTATTGGGTGACACCACTCTAGAGGAATTAAATACCCCCATGTAGTCATTTATTCATTAATTTTACAAATTAATATTTGAGCAACTATTACGTGCCAGGGTCCACCAAAAAAATCAAAATGAATGGTATCTCTGCCCTTCTGAGCTTACATACTAGAGAAGGAAACAGATGAGCTTATATTCTAGAGACGGAAACAGATAATAAACAAGAAAGTTGATAAATATATAGTGTATGGTCCAGTAGTAATACATGATATGAAGAAAAACAAAGCAGAGTGAGCGGGTTGGGATTCACAAGCACCAACTTGGATAGGATGGTCATGGAAGACCTCTCTGGGGAGGTGCCATTCGAGCAGACACCTGCCAGAACAAGCCCCATGACTGTCCAGGGAGGGAGTGACTCAGGCAGAAGGAGCAGTGCATGCAGGACTCTGAGGCAGATTCAGGCTTAGTGTTTGAGGACCAGCATGGAGGTGCAGTAGAGTGGATGGGGAACAGCTCAGAGACATCTGCCAGGGGCATGGAGATCTTGGCAAGGATGTTGGCTTTTGCCCTGAGCGAGGTGGCAACCACTGGAAGTTGCTGAGCAGAGAGGAGTGATGTGGTCTGACTCCCTCTGGCTACTGAAGAAGAGACTTTGGTAGCAAGAGTGGAAACATGGATGCCAGTAGCTTACTATAGTCAATGTGGGCTGAGATTAGGGTGGTTATTGTAGATGAGGTGAGAGATGCCACCATTACTCCAGGGTAAAATGTGAAGATGGAGCTGACAGGATTTGCTGATGGATTAGATGAGAACTTTAAAGAGATGAGTCCCAGGATTTTGGCCTGAGTTTGAGCAACAGGCCATTCACTGAGATGAGGAGTCTAGGGGCAGCAGCGGGCTTGTGGGATGTGGTAATCAGCCTCTAAGATGGCTTCCAATGGCCCCTGTCTCCCGCTGTTTATGTTCTTGTGCAGTTGCTAACTACAATGTATCAAAGTTGATCTGAGTGGTCAAGAAATACTGCAGAAGTGAGGTATAAATATATATTTTTAGAGACAAGATCTCGCTCTATTGTCTGGGCTGGAGAGCAGAGCAGCAACACAATCACAGCTCATTGTAACCTTGAACACCTGTCCTTAAGTGATCCTCCTGTCTCAACCTTCTGAGTAGCTGAGACTTCAGGTACATGCCACTATGCCTGGATAATTTTAAAAATATATTTTAGAGAAGGGGTCTTGCTATGTTGCCCAGGCTAGTCTTGAACTCCTGGCCTCAAGCAATCCTCCCATTTCAGCCTCCCAAGTAGGCTGGGATTACAGGAGTGAGCCACTGTGACTGGCTTGATATATGTTTATTGTTGTTTTAAGCCATGAGGTTTTGGAACAATTTGTTATATAGCAACAGATAGCTAATACATGGGGGGAAACCAAGAGTCATGTTATGGCCATGCTAAGTCTCAGAGGGTGATCAGACATCCAGGTATAGGTGTCAGTTAGGGTACTTAGACATGCCCTGAGTCCAGAGACGAGTTGAGGCTGAAGATATGAATCTGAGAGTCATCAGTGCTCAGTTGGTATTAAAAGTCATGACGCTGAATGTGTAAGAGACTATCCAAGGACTCCAATATCTAGAGACAGGAAAAGCAGGAGGATCTTGTAAAAAGGAGCAGAGGAGGAGTGGCCAGTGATGTAAGAAGGAAACTTAGGAAGCTGGGTGTCCTGGAGCCAAGGGAGAAAAATGTTTCAAGAAAGAAGGAATTATGAATCCTGCCCAATACCACTGAGAAGTGAAGTGAGATGGGGCACGTTGCTCACTGGATCTGCCAGCATGGTGGAAGCCGGCAGGTGTATCAAGCTCCTGTCACCTCATGCTGCATAAAAGGATGCCTGTTCCATCACGTCAGTCTGCAAGGACTGCACACAGTGGGCTCTTTAAAATTGCTACCATGGCACCATTCTCAGCTCTTCTGCACTATCTATTGGCTCTGCCAGGACAGTGCTGGCCTGCTGCACTTACAGCAATACAGACCTTCCAGCCCCAACAACTCCACACTCTACTCAGGCAAATTCACCACTCAGACAGTTTGGGCACCGAGCAACAGGAACCAAGGCTAAGCTGGGGCCCTGTCCTGGTTGCAGCACAGAGAGAACACATGCTTTCAAGGGACAGTCTTGCGTTTGAATTCTGACTCTGATGGTTTTAGTCAAAATAGCCTCTTCGAGCCTCAGTTTTCTTTAATCTGTAAAATGGAGTAGTACTAATACTTACTTCCTTAGGTCGCTGTTAACTCTAAAGGACTGAATACACAATAAAGTGTTTCAACAGTGACTGGCCAATAAATTGAAAGTGGCATTACTATTATATAAAGTGCTTAGCACAAAGTAGGAATGCAAAAGAAAATATATAGTAAACTTAATATTATTAAACATATTAGCATTTACTGAAGATGTAAAATGCACCCGCAGCATATGTATTTCTAAACATTAATTCTTAAAACAATAAGACAAGGTGCCCTTAACTGTTAAATATGGAACAATGTATAATTAAAATTTTATACTTAAAAACAAGCTGTTTTTTTTCTAAGCCCCTAGATTTGTGCTACACCAGGAGAACTTGTGTGTGTGTGTGTGTGTGTGTGTGTGTGTGCACGTACATGATGAAGATGAAGGGAGATAATTGTCTGTGTGAGTTAAACAAATGAATTCTTCCTTTAAATTAAACTCCAGATTAGCCAAGACTAGGCTAGTCAGCAGGACCAGGGTGTGAAGAGAAACAGGGTCTCTATGACTTTTCTTTTTGTAAGCATGTCCTGGGAGCCATCACGTGTTATTATCTCCCTGTGTCTTCCTTGGAGAATCTGCTATTGTACTTTAAACAAAATGAAATTCATTCCCCACATGCATGTATAACTGACCTCTGAAAATATATTGAAAATAGAACAGCTGTTTCCTGTAGGAATTATAAACACCGCTTTGCACCGCCTTAGACCACGTTTCTTCCTTATCGTCTGTCAACAGCATTATCAGAGTCCACTCTTAACTGCCAGCATGTGGCATAAAGAAGAAACCAGCCTGCACTGAGGGGACAATTTCCAGTTAAAGACAGAATGCAGAGCTGTTTGCTGGGAGCTAACTGCCTTTGAAATTAGGTTTTGGAGACAAAAAGGCACCATTGTCTTCCATGGCCGCTGGTAAGAGGTACACATTCTTAAAAAAGCAACAGATGAGAAACAACCCCTATCACAAGAGACAATTTTTAAAACCAAATGTGAGGTGTACTCATCAAAGGAGAATTAACTATTTGCCTCAAGCGAGGGAACATGTGGTCTTCCCTTAGGGACAAATTGCTGACTCTGTGATGGAGAAATGCATGGATGACTCTGTTTGGGGCCACCAAGCTACTGAACCATGGCCCTCGGTTGGCATTTAACTGTAGGTTTTGTGAAGGTGCGTATCACTCACTCATGACAGGCCTCATTCTTTTTACTCTGGGCATCAAGCAAGGAGTAATTTATCCCATTTTGTAGTTGATAAAACTGAGGCCTAGGAGAATGAAATTGCCCCCAACCAATCCAGGGCAAATGAATTATACAACCCAAGAGGATGACACAAACCCATTCTTCTGCCCAGGCCAGTCCTTCACTTCCAGTGGGAGGGCATTCAGTATACTGGCCCCACAGGCCTGCTCTCTTGCCTGCCTTGGAAATCCCATCATCAGTTGTCACCTCCCTGATCTGTGTAATCAAGGCTGGGGCATTCTCTCCTTACTGCAATGCATAGGGGTTCTGTGGGAGCTAGACTGGGTCCCCTTCCATTAAGCAAAGGCTCAATTATTGCAGGAGTAACAAATACCAATGCTAATAGTGATGTTTGATATTTGTTGTGTGCCAAGGACTGTTCTATGCATCCTATATACATTATTGCATGGAAACCTCAAGTTAGGCACTTAGGCCCCATAATCGTTCCATTTTACAAACAAGGAGACTGAGGCACAGTGGGTTTAAGTATTAAGTAGGTCATGCAAAGGTCTCAAAGCTACTGAGAACTCGAATTCAAATCCAGACAGTGTCATTTTAGCACTCGGGCCCTTGATGAATTCAGAGGTAGGTTTCAATGCCTAGAGGGGGGTGAGGTCAGGACAGAGGCAGGCAGAGCAAGGGGTGTGGGGCATAGTGACAACCACAGAGATAAAGCCTGGTCAGGGTGTTTTCATTGGGAGCCCAGATGTCTGAGCAGCCTAGAGCAAAATGCAAGAATTGGACCAGAACATGATGGATGACAATGCCTAGGAGAGGGGGTAGAAGAAAAATTAGTGGGGTTCTGTTTGTTTGTTTTTAACAGTCTTGACTTACAAAAATCCTCTCAAAATATACAAAAAAGGAAGAGTCATTACAGCAAAATGAGTGGATCATCTACATACAAAATTCAGCATTTCCGTTTTTGTTTGGGCTAAAGCCGAACTTCGTATTCAGTTGCAGCAAGACCCAAGCTTTCTTTTCTTTCTTTCTTCTGTATGTTCTTTCAAGGAAGTCCAGACTTTCTTCTGTGATGAGGCCACCTCACCTTTTCACATGGGTCTTGAACTTTTACAATTATACTACTCTAAATTGTCACTCTTATTTGGAAGTGAGGGAAACATAAACGATGAATTTGTTCTACTGTTTCATATGCACGTTCACACATGCAAAAAAAAGTGCAAAAGAATCAAATTTGAACTGTGCAGCCTGAGGTACAAATACATTCAAGAAAATAAAAGGAGTAGGTTTGGAGTCGATACGAGTAGACTTAGCTGTAGTATTGTGAGAGGGATGTGGTTGGGATCTGATCATTTAGTGAAACCACAGTGCAGTGGAATTGGACCAGTGAAAGGGACGACATTTAATAAGTGAATCCAATGTATCTCCCATCACCCATGACCTAAACCATTTCCATAGGATCTAAGGTATAGAGTACGGTTGAAATGCAGCTATGTAGGAGAGAAAACAGTAAAGAGATGCTACAAAGGCATTCTCCTCAACCCTCGGAATAAAACAATCCTGTGATTTTATGAACAAGCACTTCCTTAGAAATTAGACCACAGTCTGTCTCCTTTTAAGGAAGGTTTCCATATGGCACGATATAATAAGAGAAGACTAGATTGATTGTTTTGCAAATTATCACTCTGGTTGCTAAACTGCTTAGCTGCAATGTTAGGAGGCTACTAACTGTCAGTGAAAATTGGATACATTTTGAGAAAGAATTCTCTCTACAGGAATCTTTAGAAATACTGGCAGAATGAACAAGCAGTTGTTATTTTCTTCCTTTTTGAAATGGTTAGTAACATACACTTGTGTTTTAGTTTCCTGACATTTTAAAATATGCCATATAAATTAATTATCAAAGAAATGTGCTTTTTCATGTCTCTATTCAAACCTGATCAAAAAATTAAAAGGGCAAAAAAAAAGGATGTATCATATATGAAAATAAATAATCCCCAGTTAACAACTCAGCTGGACTGCCCTTCCACAATGAGCCCAATATCTCCAAGGATAGGGTCAGACACAGGCATGTGATGTATCAAAATTAGAAATAATTATAGCGATGAATTCATTTAATTAATCAATTTCACCAGTGGTGCGCTGGGGTGGACGGGGCAGAAAGCTCCACACAGCTATCAATTGCTCTGATTACAGCTGGCTGTCAGCCAGAATTCCCCTGATCCATGTTAGTTAAATGCACATTAATCTGAATTTGGCAGTGTAATCAAGGACCTAACTGAACTGTGAAATTGAATTCTGCAGTAGAACATCATTTGACCATTTTATGCCAAGGCTGGGGGGAAAACAATGCTTGGTGAGGGAAGGGTGGGAAAAAGAAAAGAAGAAAAAAAATCCCACTGCGGCATCTATTTGTCACCGCAGTCTTCTGTACGGATGATGAGGAGGCCAAGGCTGGATGCTACTAGACCAGTGAGGGGTAGGGGGTGGCCATGGTGTGAGTCAACATCCACAAAATGAGGACCACGGAATGTTCTGTGTAGGATGGAGAGTTCCAGGGAGCGGGGTGCAGCTGGTTCCAGTGCCTGAGTGTGAAGCTCCAATACACCTTTTCGGTGCACAATAAAACAAAGAGATTGCTCATCTCAGAAATGAAAACACCAGACTAGGCGCTGCCTGCTCCATAAATCAAATGCGGGATAAAAGTGATTCCTCTATTATTTGAGCATGTAAAGGACATCTTAAATTGTCCTGACTTGACTCAAGGGAAAATGGAACAGCACTGGCCTTGGCTTAGGGAGGGGAAAAACCGAAACGACTACTTGTAAGAATCCTGGAGAGAATCACTAACTTGCATTCTTGGCAGGGACATTTTAGAGACTGGAAATTTGGGGAATGGGATTCATTAAATCCTGTGATTTGTGTGCCTCTCTGGTTGTGCCCCCTGAATTCCAATTATCCTTGCCATGGGCGGGGGACACCATTGATGGGGTGGACAGCCTGGCTTTGGGCCAATGGGCTCCTGCATCTCCATCCTTGAACTTCTAGCCTCTGCTACTCCCACCGAGGTGGTTGCTGTCCTGAGAACTACAGGCTGTATTCCAGATTGCAGGGTGTTAGGAAACCATCACATCTCCAACTGCATCCTAATAAAGCATTCGCTGTTGCTCCTGCTTGAGGTAAAACTTCAACTTGTACCTGGACATAGTCAGTTTTCTTTGACTTACCTATCTTCATTTACGGAACGGAATGGCCCTATTTCATGGCAAATATTTTACATTCACTTTGGATGGATGGCAAAAGGACACAGCACACAATCTGAGCTGATGTTCAATTTTGGTAAAAGAGCCAAGCATGCATTACTATTGGTCATAAGCAGGCCCTGGGGGCTCCTGAAAAAATCAAGGTGTCTCCTGATGCAGGGGCCTTGGGAAGTAGGTTAAATTCTGGGTGGGCAGATACACTTGCTGGATTTCCAAATGGCATGTAGTAGAAAGTCACTGACCCTGCTGAGTGTTTTGCAAGAGAATCTCCCACAACTAATATCCTAACTCCCTGTTTAGGCATGTAGAAACTTATAGCTTATGACACAAAATTTGAAGAGGAATGTACCTCCTTGTCTTACAAATCTAGGGCAAATGCACACTGAGAGCGTTCAGACAAGCAGCTCATGACCTCTGCAAACAGGCAAAGCCTAGTCATATGAAGAAATGAACAAATCTGAGACCTGCAGGCTCAAGCATACGAATATTTCAGTCTCTTCCTCCACCTCTGAATTGGCATATCCAATTAACCCCCCACAGTTCTACTCCAAACTCAAAGAATGTATAGTCTATTCAGGAGCAGCGAGACGGAGCAGATGACTCTGGCCTGCGATCCATCACCGCCTGCAGTGACATGCAGGGACTCTGCGTCTTTGGGGATTGGAGCACTGCCTCAGAATATTGTTCAAATGTGTCAGGGCCTCCGAGAGAGCTGGGGACAGACAATACCAGCTTAGATTCATTTCATTTTTAATTTGGTAATGGGAAACCCCCATTCATAATGACCAAAATACAATTTACATTGGACCACAAGAGCATTCATGGGAAGATGTGCCCATTCATATGCAAAGGACTCCTAAAGTCTCATCAAACAGGGACAGATGGTGGAGAGATATTTATGGAATTACCTCTGTGGATATTTTATGAGCCTTAATGAACGTCCTATAGGTGCCTATAAGTAGGGAAAACAAATCTAAAGGCAATAGGACCCATTGTTATATTGAGTGATTAGACGCTTCTCTCTCTTTTTTCCCCTCAGATTTTTGGTGCAGTCATCAGGTGCCACTAGCATTGCTATTTCATAAGTCATCAGCCCCTAATGGATCTCTGAAGGGTGTTCTGCTGGAACCCTCTGTAGAAAAGAAGTTGCTGTTTTGTTCACAGAGCCATGGCTGAATCTGAGCATGGTAAGTGCCACAAAGAATAGTAAGTCATTAAATTACTGATGCAGGAAGACTGAGCCCACTGGTTCAAGTGCTTTTTTCCTTCCTGAGAAAGCAACGTGACAGTTCAGCAGTGAAAAACCACTGCATTGTTGACCCCAGAACGAAGGCCCAGGAAATTGGGCCATCCTTTTGCTCACATTCATCATTCTTCACCCAGAACCCCTTACAATGCCATCTGTCTGGGAAGTCCTGGACTAAAGCTGTGGTCACTTTGGCTGCCCTGCATGGAGCTGGCAGGGGTGAAATAAAGGGGTTCATTGGAGATGTATAGTTATAAATGTTTTTGCTTGCTTGCTTAGTACCTGGCTTTCATGGGACATCTGAGAATTTCATTTCCATTCTAGAGAGTAGAGTAATCATGGGTGATAGGACTGGGGCCCTCAGGCCAGCTCAGTTGCTAGGACTTTGCACAGCCTTGAGGATATCGCACAGCTACTCTGGTCTTCTGTGACCAATATTTCTAAAGTAAGAACAGTCGTACTTGTAGGCTGCACAGAGTGCCTGTGAAAGCAGTCGGATAGATCTTGTTCTCATATTTTGAAAATATGCAAACGATAATACAGAGAGAAAGTTCCTATGCCTGGTGTTAGCAGACATGGTGATGTGTTTTCCTACCAGAAATATTCCTGGGAATAAGGGCTAACACTGATTGCATTGTGCTAACTCCTTTATGTTTATTAATCTTTAATTTTATAGTCATATTAATTATGTTTATAGTCCTCAGGGCAAGTCCAAAGTAGGTTCTGAAACACTTTAAAGATAAGGGAGCAGAGGCACAGACAAGATCGTATAGCTAGTAAATGCTCAAATGCAAAGAATCTGACTCTGGAACTTGTACTCTTTAATGGGGGAGAATATCTGGGTTGTCGTTAAACAAATCAAACAAGGCCATCACTCAAGGTAGAATAAGTACGGAGAAAGTCTTAGGGATCTCTGCATCTAACATTCCTTTATGATCCATGGTCCAGCTTTTACCCATGGCTCACAGTCTGGGTGATGCAAAGGAACTTTTTAAGGATTCCATCCTACCAAGGACAGAATAAACAGCATTCCCTGTGCAGTTCAAATCTACCCATGGGTCATCAGCCACTCTTCACCAGCATGATAAGGCTTCCTGGAGTTTGTGTGTCTGGACCTGGAGACCTTGTGTCCCCATTTCTGCCCCTCTATTTTCTTCTGGGGGAAATGGGAGTATTTTGGAACATATAGACTTTGGAGTTAGAAGGTCCTCATTTTGAATCCTGGCTCAGTCATTTGCGACCATAAACTTGGGAGAGTACATAAAGATTAGGAGGCTCGGTATCCTCAACTGTAAAGTGGAAATGATCTTGAATTCTTTTGGAATTGTGAGGACTAAGTTGGGCAATGTTTGCAAAATGCTTAGCATGGTACTTGGAACTTAATAACCTTCATATCATGGCCTTATCCACCTATATGTTACACATGTAGACCGATGTACAGACTACATGTATGATGGAGGGCCCCCCAAAACCAGAATTTATTTAGAAAAAATTGTGTATTTACTCTTACATGTTTAAACTTCAGTCACCTTCAAAGTTCTCTCCATTCGATGCAATACACCCATCGAGATGCTTTTTCCACTGCTCAAAACAGTTTTTGAACTTGGCAATTTTGAGCCTTTCAGTGCTTCTACAGTTTTTTGATTTCACCTCTTCCACGCTGACAAAACATTTCCCTTTGATAACTTTTTTCGTTCCGGGAAACAAAAAGAAGTCACTCTGGATTAGATCAGGTGAATAGGATGGGAAGGGCGTGGGGGTCATGTCATTTTTAGTCAAAAATTGCTGAACACTCAGTGCAGTGTGGGCAGGTCTGCTAGTAAATTACCCATCATGAAATGGGCAAAAGCATTGAAAGAAACTCCAAAAAAATTTCACTGAAGCTGACTGCATCCTCTCATAAAGCTAGTTGTACACTGATGCCAATGGGTTCCTAGAACATTTACCTAGCAGGAAAAGCCTGTACTACAAGGGACCCACCCTCCAAAAAGATAATCCCAGGTTTTTTTTAGTCCCCCCTCGTATTAATAATTAGGCTGTTATTTAACCCCCATACAACATAATGAGGCAGGGACTGTGTTTATCCCCATTTTACAGATAAAGAAGTAGGGGCACAGTTAAACAATTTGTTTACCCAGTTATTAAGTGGCAACGTCAAGCCTCAAACCCAGGGAGTTTACCTCCCAAACCTATACCCTTAACTGCCAAAAAGTGTTTGATAAATGGCAGCTATAGAAAAGGTTCTCAATTGGGGCCAATTTTGCCCTTCCTTACATGTGGGACATTTGGCAGTGCCTGGGTATATTTTGATTGTTACAAGTGAGAGAAGGTGTTTGCATGTCTTCTTTTGAGACACATGATAGCATGCTCAGCCTCACTAATCATCAGAGAAATGCAAATTAAAACCACACTGAGATACCACCTAACTCCAGTAAGAATGGCCGTCATTAATAAAACAAAAAACAACAGATGCTGACGAGGATGTGGAGAAAAGAAAATGCTTCTATACTGTTGATAGAAGTGCAAACTAGTTGAACCTCTATGGAAAACAATGTGAAGATTTTTTTAAAAGAACTGGAAACTGACCTTCCATACAACCCAGCAATCCCCCTCCTGGAAATATTCCCAGAGAAACTTAAATAATTCTACAAAAAAGATACCTGCACACACATGTTTATCGCAGAACTATTCACAATAGCAAAAACATGAAACCAACCCTGCTGCCTATGGAAAGTGAACTGGATAAAGAAAATGTTACGTATATATACATGATGGAGGCCTATGCAGCCATAAAGCAGGACAAAATTATGGACTTTGCAGCAACTTGGATGGATTTAGAGTCCAACATATTTTGTGATCTATCACAAAGAACTGAATGTCACATGTTCTCAGTTATAAGCAGGTCCTGAACATTTATCATCATACTACAAAAGAGGGATCAGCAGTAGCAGGACACTGCCTGAAGGTGGGGTGAGGGCATGTGACATCACTAAGGGTACCTGACGCTAAACCAGGAGAAGTGAGGACCAGTTGCAGACCCAAACTTCACCTGTACATAAACTACTTATGTACCTAATCCTTACTTGTATCCTACATCTTTACAATAAAGTTGATAAATAAATAAATAAACAAGTGAGGGAGGGTTGCTATGGGCATCTAGCAGAAGCCAAGGATGCTGCTAAACATCCCACGATGCACAGGACAGAATGAAGAAGGATTCTACAGTGAAGAGTTACCAGATCCCAAATGTTGATAGTGTCAAGGTTGAAAAACCTTGCCTTAAACAGTATGATGCAACTTAATTGCTGAATAAATTGCTAATTAATTAATGGCTAGTGCAATTTCACTGTTTCAGGTATTACAAGGTATTGTAAGGAGCTTGTAATAAGGTTTTTCACCCTCAGAAGCAGTCTTTGTACTACTCAGGATGTATACAACGTCTAGTAAAAGGGTGAAGCTAAAAGAGTTGTTTCTCAGCTCTGCTGTGAGCTGCCTGACCAGGCTATTACTGAGTCCCTTGAAACCCTGGTTTTCTCATCTTTACAAAGGGGGCAAGAATTCTTGCTCAACAAGACGAGGCACATATCTGATGCACAGCAAATGCTTAATGAACTGGCAGAATTGTTATTATGCTGGGGGTTTCTCATAGGTTGTAGCCAGAGCAAGGAAAGGATGTACCAAGGCACACAAGCAGGTGGTTTCTAGGTCCCTGGAGAGCATCAGAATGAGCAAGGTCAGATATATATTGGCAATGTCTCCAGCCAGTTTCTCTCCCTGAAAAGCATCAGATTGGTCTGCAGACAAGGACAGAAAGCCTTATTTCTCCACATCTAGAAGTTTTTATAGTTCTGCAGTATGGATGGTGCTGTATGGTTTTTGTATGGCTTTGTGTCCTGTGCTCCCAAGTTTTCATCTCCTCCAGCAACAACAAAAAAAATTTTAAAAAATAGAAAGTGGATGCCAAATTCAACAGATTTCATAAGATTCTTGATTCTTGTCACGCTAACAAGAAAATTAGGTAGGTAGGAACTTTTGAGGGGGATTCCAAGATGGCGACAGAGGGAGTTGGAGTACAAGTCTCCACATAAATGAACAGATGAAGAGACAAGTATTCACCCTAGGGTGTCGGCAAAAGTTGTGTGAATGTCTGATTGAGTGGAGACATGGGAAGGGGAGGACCGAGATCTCTTCCTTAGGCAGCTGTCCTGCACAGCTGCTCGAACCTCAGCACACTCTATGGCCCAGAGACAGGCACCATCTCCATAGCACCACCCAAAAAAGGAAAAAAAAGGTACAAAACAGTGAGGATCACCAGCAGCGGGTGCCACCTGCCGCTACAGCCTTCATCCCAGATCAGACACCAACAATGGGAACTGCGAGAAAATATACCAGAGAAAGTCCAGAGTCCTAGTTAATATGACTCAGATGCCCCATCCCCCAACTGTAGCATATGCGATCTGCCACTGAAGAACCCGGTTCTAGAACACAGCAGAATGGCGGTGAGTTTTAAAGGGACCCAGCACCCTTTTTTCCAGTGATCCGTGAAAAAAGAGATGTGTGATTCAGGTGGGTGACATTCTGAACAACAGTCACAGAGAGAGCTGAACATAAGTGGATCAGCTGAGGGCAGTTTGCAGCCTTCCCCCAATTCCACAGGGTGAACAGAGGGTTAGATTTGAAGCATTTGCAGTTTGCACTGCAACCTAAGAACCCAGTCCCTGCTCATGGCGCATGAGCAGCGGTGAGTTTTAAAGCACCCTTTCCCCACTGATTTGTGAGACGTGTGACTCAGGCGGGCAACGTTATGATCAGCACACATGAAGAGGGCTAAGCATAGGTGGATCAGCTCGGAGGCACCTTCCAATTTCCCCAAAACCACCAGGGATGAACAGGGGGACAGATTTAGAAGTTAGAAGCTCCTCCCTTCTGAAACCCCTCCCCTCTGCCATGAACTAAGAGAAGCAGTGCTTGGTTCATGCCTACAAGAAACCTGAAGTCTTGAAACTGCCAAAAGAGGGTGCTCAAGGATTACATAAGTTTTGTTGTTGTTGTCACTTGTTTTTGTTTTTGTTCTTGTTTTTGTTTTTGTATCTGTGTAACTCTACTTATTTTTTTTTCAATATAGCTTGTTGGGAGTGAGCATTTTGTTCTGTTTTACTCCTCCTCCTTCTTCTTAGGCTATATATGAGTGTGAAAATGTCCTCATATTATTGGTTTTAGTTTCTTTGGGGTTTTTGTTTGTGTCCCTTTTTTTCTTTCTTTCTTTTTTTTTTTTAATTTTGTTTTGTTTTTGTTACTGTTTTGGTTTGGTTTTTTTCTCCCCTCTTTCTTTTTCTCTCTCTCTCTTTGCTTGTCTCCCTGTTTGTCAGTTTGTATCTTTTTCCTTCTCTCCTTTGTTCTCTGTATTGTCATTCCCTCCACATTCTCTCTTTATTAACTCCTTTCCCTTCCCTCATGTTATTTTGTACCCACGGGAGATACATACACTTCCATTGTCTGGACATACTGTAAGGTAGTAAGAAGTGGACCCCTGCGGGCCCACACACCAATCAGCAAATATTATGATCATCAGACAACTTTTGAATCTTAGTAGCCCCTAATATAACTCATTCAAATCTCAAATCTGCAAGGGAGTATCATAGCTCTCTTGTTCCAACCCAGCTCCAAAAATCAAACTAGCCCAGAGACTTTATCCAAGAGACAATAGGGGGTTGAGCAAAAAGAAGTGAAAAGTACTCCCTTTCTCACTGAGCAATGGAAGTAAAGAATAAAGAAAAATCCACCACAAATGAAGAAAAATCAAAGAAGAACCACAGACACCACACAAAGTCCAAAGAGGGTAGTCCATGAGTACACAGACTTTGGAATGCAAACAGTGAAGAGCACCCAGATTGACTGGTCTCAGACCACAAATGCAGAGATCAAGGAATGGATAGAAAAGATGAACAAGAACCAATAAAAGCAAGACAAAAATATGAAAGAACTGATGACTGAGATGCAAACTATAAAGAATACAGTAAATGAACTAAATAATAAGCTGACAAGCATGGAAAGAAGAATTACCAGGCAGAAGAAAGAATCTCAGAACTTGAAGACCAAAATCTGGAACTAACCCAGTCTGTTAAAACATAGAAAGGAAACTTAAAAAGACAGAACAAAGCCTTCAGGAGATGTGTGACTATATTAAGAGACTGAACCTAAGACAGATAGCTATCCCTAAAGCAGATAATGAGAATGAGAGCAGCCTGGAACAAACATTTCAAGAGGTCATTCAAGAAAATTTCCCACATCTTATCAGAGATGTGACAATTCTAACACAAGGCATACAGAGAATCCCTGAAAGGCATCAAATAAGAAGAACAACTTCTAGACACATAGTAATTCCCTTACACAAAGTAGGTATAAAATAAAAAATCCTAAAAGAAGCAAGACAGAAAGGTCAGACTACCTACCAGGGAAGACCAATTAGAATAGCAGCAGACTTAGCTACAGAAACACTGCAGGCTAGAAGAGCTGGAATCCAATCGTCAAAACACTCAAAGATAAACAATTCCAACTAAGAATTTCCTACCCAACTAAACTAAGTTTCATCAGTGAAGGAGAAATAAAATTCTTCCCAGACATTCAGTCCCTAAGAGTGTATGCTGCCTCTAGACCAGCTCTATAAGAGATGCTTAAGAAGGTGTCAAGCACAGAAGAAAGAAACAAAAGAACAACCACATTCCTCCCAAGAATGCAATAAAACATACAACCAATAAAGCATGCATTGTGGCTGCAAAATTGAAAACACACACACACAAATCAACACCAAAGTCAAAAGAAAACCAACAAACAAATAAGTAAACAAACAACAACAAAGTCTATAAAAGCATCACGACAGGGGTAAACTCTCATATCTCAATAATTAGCCTAAATGTGAATGGACAAAATGCACCACTGAAAAAGTATAGAATGGAAAACTGGATAAAGAAACATGATGCAACAATATACTGTCTTCAGGAGATGCATCTCACCAGAAAGGACACTCACAGACACAAAGTTAGAGGATTAAAACAAAAATTTCGGGCAAACAAAACACAAAAGAAAGCAGGAGTCACAATCTTAATATCAGACAAAATAACCTTTAAACTATTAAAAAGTTAAAAAGATGCAGAAGGCCATACATAATGATAAAAGGTTCAACTCATCAATAAGAAATATCCCTCCTAAACATATATGCACCAAACATAGGAGCACCAGCTTTCACAAAGCAGCTACTAGGTAAACTTAAAAAAGATATTGACTCTAACACTATCATAGCTGGGGACTTTAATACCCCACTATCAACCCTAGATAGGTCATTGAGGCAAAAAATCAACAAGGAGATTTGGAACCTCATCCCGATGCTTGACCATATGGATCTAATGGATAGCTCTAGAACAGTCCACACAATAACCATGGATTATACACTCTACTCATCACCTCATGGAGCATACTCCAAGATTGACCACATCCTCAGCCATAAATCAAGTATAAACAAATTTCATAAGATCGAAATACTGTCATGTGCCTTCTTAGACCACAGTGGAATAAGAATAAATATCAACACCAACAAGGTTCCCCCCAAACCCACAAAGACATGGACACAAAACAGCACGATGCTGAACAACTCCTGGATCAACATGGAAGTCAAAGAAGAAATTAAAAGATTCCTGGAAACAAATGAAAATGAAGAAACATCTGACCAAAATCTCTGGGATGCCATGAAATCAGTTCAAAGAGGGGAATTCATATCTCTACAAACATATATGAAGAAAATGGTAAGATCACAAATTAACAGCCTAACAAGTCACCTAAGGGAACTGAAAAAAACAAGACCACAAAACCCTAACTTCAGCAGAAAAATCCAGATCACCAAAACAAAAGCCCAAATATGGGACATAGAAGAAAAAAATCAACAAAACAAACTGGTTCTTTGAAAGAATAAACAAGATTGATGGACCCTTAGAAAGACTGACCAAGAAAAAGAGAGAAAAAGTCCGAATAAACACAATCAGCATTGCAAAAGATGAAGTCACAATTGACCCCAAAGAAATACAAGATTATCAGAGATTACTCGGTACACTTGTACAGAAACAAACTCAAAAACCTAAGTGAAATGAAGGACTTTCTGACAGCACACAACCTCCCAAGCTTGCAACAAGAAGAAATTGAGACCTTAAATAGACCAATTACAACCCAGGAAATTGACTGTCATAATAAAACTACCCACAAAAAAAAAAAAAAAAAAAAAAAAGCCCTGGACCCGACAGCTTTCCAATAGAATTATACAAAACATACAAGGAGGAGCTGATACCAAACCTACTGAAAGTATTTCTGGCAATTGAGAAAGACAGAACTCTCCCCAAATCATTTTATGATGCTAACATCACATTGATACACAAACCAGGTAAAGATCCAACAAAGAAAGAAAACTATAGGCCAATATCCTTGATGAACATAGATGCTAAAATTCTCAAAATGATTTTACCAAATTGGATACAACAACACATCTCAAAAATCATCCCCCATGACCAAGCAGGCTTCAACCCTAGGATGCAGATCTCATTCAATACCTGCAAGACCATAAATATAATTAAATAACAGATGTAAAAGCAAGAATCATATGATTATATCATTAAATGCAGAAAAGACTTTTGATAAAATCCAGCATCCCTTCTTGATAAAAACCTTTGAACACCTAGGCATAGATGGAACATACCTCAAAATAGTAGGAGCCATCGATAAACCCACAGTCAACATACTGCTGAACGGACAGAAATTGGAAGCATTTTCCCTGAAAACTGGAACAAGACAAGGCTGCCCACTCTCACTCCTCCTGTTCAACATTGTGTTGGAAGTCCTTGCTAGAACAATTAGACAAGAGAAGGAAATCAAGGGTATCCAAGTAGAATAAGTTTTCCCTCTTATGGATGACATGATCTTATACCTTGAAAACCCAAGAGAATCTGTCAAAAACCTCCTTGCACTAAAAAAGGACTTTGGCAGTCTCAGGGTATAAAATAAATGTGCAAAAGACAGATGCATTCCTATACACCAAAAATAAACAGTCAGAAACCCAAATAAAAAGCACAATCCCATTCACAATAGCCACAAAAAAAGGAGAAAGAAATAACATGGCATCTTCCTAACCAAAGAAGTGAAAGACCTTTACAATGAAAACTACAAAATACTGCTCAAGAAATCCAAGAAGTCACAAACAAATGGAAAAATATTTCATGCTCATGGATTGGAACAATTAACATTGCTAAGATGTCCATCTTACCAAAGGCAATCTACAGATTTAATGTAATACCCATAAATTACCAACTGTATTCTTCTCAGACCTGGAAATGACAATACAGAAACTCATATGGAAACATAAAAGACCACGAATAGCCAAAACACTCCTTAGCAAAAGAAATAAAGTGGGAGGTATCACACTTCCAGACTTCAAACTGTACTATGAAAAGCTACAATAATCAAAACAGGCTGGTATTGGTATAAGAACAGTTATATGGACCAATGGAACAGGTAGAGACTCTGGAAGCAAAACCTCAATTCCTCAACCAACTCATCTTCAACAAAACCTCCACCAACAACCACTGGGGAAAGAAGAACCTATTCAGTAAATGGTGCTTGGAAAACTGACTGACCACATACAGAAGACTGAAACAGGACCCCTGCCTATCACCGTACACAAAAATCAACTCTAAATGGATTAAAGACCTAAATGTAAAACCTCAAACTATAAGAATCCTAGAAGAAAATGTAGGAAACACCCTTACAGAAATTGAAATAGACAACCAATTCCTGATCAACTCTCCAAAAACCAATGCCATAAAAGATAAGATAGACAAATGGGAACTTATCAAACTGAAAAACTTCTTCAAAGCAAAAGAAATCATCAAGAGAGTGGGGAGATAACCCATGAAATGGGAAAAAATATTTACCAACTGTAAATCTGACAAAGGCCTAACATCCAAGATCTACAAGGAACTCAAACATGCCAAAAGGAAAAAGAAAACAACCTTATTAAAAAATGGGCAAAAGATATGAATAGACACTTCTCAGAAGAAGACATACAAACAACCAACAGATACATGAAAAAAAAATGCTCAGGCTCGCTAGTCATCAAAGAAATGCAAATTAAAACCACACTGAGATACCATCTAACTTCAGTCAGGATGCCATCATCAATAACTCAGAAACAAATGCTGGAGAGGATGTGAGGAAAAGAGAACCATTCTACACTATTGGTGGGAATGTAAACTAGTACAACCTCTGTGGAAAACAGTGTGTCAGTTTCTAAAAAAAAATCTGAAAATTGACCTTCCATATGACCTAGCAATCCCCCTTCTGGGAATATACCCGGGGGAACTCAAATCACTCTATAATAAAGACACCGGCCGGACTTGGTGGCTCAGCCTGTAATCCCAGCACTTTGGGAGGCTGAGGCTAGTGGATTGCCTGAGCCCACAGGTTCACGATCAGACTGGGCAACTTGGAGAGACCTTGTCTCTACAATAAATCAAAAATTAGCTGGGTGTGGTAGTGCGCATCTGTAGTTCCAACTACTTGGAAGACTGAGGCGGAAGGATAGCCAGAGCCCAGCAGGTTGACGCTGGGGTGGCAGTGAGCATGCCACTGCACTCCAGCCTGGGCGATGGAATGAGACTCCAACTCATAAATAAATAAATAAATAAATAAATAAATAAATAAATAGATAGATAGATAGATAGATAAATAGATAAATAAATAAATATAAAAATAAAGATACCTGCACACACATGTTTATTGCAGCATTATTCACAATAGCAAAAACATGGAACCAACCATGCTGCCCATAGAAAATGAACTGGATAAAGAAAATGTGGTACATTTTCACAATGCAACATTATGGAGCCATAAAGAAAATCAAAATTATGAACTTTGCAGCACTCTGGAAGGAATTAGAGTCTATAATACTCTGATTTATCACAGAAACAGAGATCTGAGTACCACATGTACTCACTCATAAGTGGACCCTGAACATTTATCATACTACTATAAGAAAGGGATTGGCTGTAGTGGGATACTGCTAGGGGAGAGGGGGCTCATAATATCAATAAGGGTACCCATACTTTACCTGTATGATGACCACATTGTGTCCCTAGCCTTCATTTGTACCCCACATTTTTTATTCTTTAGGCCAAAAGGTAAAACAAGTGTCTCTCTCTCTCTCTCTCTCTCTCTCCCTCTCTCACACACACACACACACACACTCACACACACACACACTCATACATACACACCCATCTTCATTTTTGCTCCACCTGGAGACCTACACAAGCTTTGTGTTTTCTCTTGTTATTGGAGACGTGAACATCATTCAGCCTTTTCTACGATCTGTGAGGCAAAGCCAATTTATCTGAGCTGTGATCACTATTTCTTCCCTCAGCTGGAAATCCAAATGTGACTGGTAGATTTCTAAGAGTACAGTTCTAAAGACACAGGCACCTAAGTCTTTTAGAGAGATGCTATATTTTTACTCAAGTAAGCATTTTAATTTTTTTTTCTGTGATTAATAGTTTTTTATTTTTTTATTATAAAGATGTGGGGTACAATTCAGGATTAAGTATACAAACTTTGATTATGCAGGTATCCTTGTTGATGAGGTATGCCCCTTCCTACCCTAGTCGTTTCCCTCAACTGCCAATCCCACCCCCCCTCCTCTGACAGTTTCCCACTACTGCCTGTCGCTTTCTCATAGTATTATAATTGTTCAAGGTCCACTTATGAGTGAGAACATATGGTACTCCATTCTTTGTTTCTGTTATAGATCTTTGAGTATAATCGACTCTAAATCCATCCAAGTTGCTGCGAAGTCCATATGTTTGTCCTTCTTTATGGCTGCATAATATTCCATTGTGTATATGTACCACATTTTTTTTATCCAGTCCAGCTTCGATGGGCAACATGGTTGGTTCCATGT
>CAUYQG010032293.1:0-15138 GCA_963574415.1 Tarsius wallacei
CATCCCAGTCTTCCCCTCCCACCACTCTCCAGAGTTTCACTGAATGGCTCCCTGCAGTCTTCAGGGACCTTATAGTGGCCAGATGCAGGGGTCTCTATTTGGTCCTCTGTTTCCGGGCCCTCTGAGTTGGTTGATGAGGTACTCACTACCTCCTAAGGAAGCCCAGTCTTGTCTTGGGCCCTGCCCTCTCCCTGCCTTTTCTGCCCCCTCGACTCACCCCTGCCTCCTGCTGTGGGGGCACCCTCTGCTGGGCATCCCTCCCGTTTAGTATCTCCCAGTCTGAACACATCACCCTCTCCTTTGTCGTTCCTCTGGGCTCACTAGCTCAGAGAACAGTCCCGCTGCCCACCCCGCTGAGACCAGGTTCTTTTCAGCCATTCTCACTCCTCTGTGCCCACCCGGCCCCAGCATCCAGCCACCATCCATGCTGGCACTCTGTCCCCTGGCCCTCCTTCCTGCCTTTGGCCACTGCTCTCGCCCAGGACCCAGTTTCCTCTCATTGTCTCTCCCCGCCACATTCCTCCTCCACGCTGGCTCCAAGTGATCGTTCACATGATGCAAACCCCACATTCAAAGACCATGGCTCCCCACACTGCAGGAAAGACGTCCAGACCAACGATCCCAGCCACTGTGCCCTCCATGATCTGACCCCATATACCTGTCCGGCCCCATTCCCACTCCCAGGCTCCGCTGTGACTAGGCCCACCCTCTCTTGTCCTGGGATGCCCTCTCTTCACACCACCGTGAAGCCCACACCCATTCCCCCAGGCCTCCATCTTTGCAACCCTTCCCGCCTCCACGCTCACTGCCACGGATGCCTGCCCCTCTCTCTCTTCTGGGAGGGCTGCCACCTTGTGTTAGAGAGATCTCTGCTGCACTCTCCCCTCCTCTGCTACCACCACCCTCCCCCCCATCGCTCGTACCTCCCCCGACCCCCACATTTCCTGACTGCTCACTGCGGGCCACTCACTGTACGAGCGGGTCACAACCACTGTCTCATTTCACCCCAATGATCACTACAGGAGTAACCTCCAGTACAACCCCCATTTTAGGAGCTACTAAATAAGGCTCAGAAAGGTTGAGCGACACGACACACTCCAGCTTACACAGGACTGAAGGACGGAGCTGGGACTTGAACCCAGATCCACTAATGCCCTAAGCCTTTGCCCTAAGCCGCAAATCTAGATTGTTCCCATGGTGTGCCCTGGCCATGGTATGCCAGAAATGGGTTGCAGGTGTCCCAAGATGGTGTTCTCTTCCTCCTTGGGGCACATGGTGAGCCAAGCACTCCAGTCATAAGCAGTCTCTGCGGTCGCCCTGGTGCTGTGCTAATACTGTTTTACTTGTGCGCTGTGATGTGGAAAAGGATGGGAAACCCTGCCTTAAATGAGAGTTGATCGTGCCTTGAGTTGGCCAGGGCAATCCCTGCCACACTTCCGAGCCTGGCTGAGAAGGCTGCTGGAGTGCCCCACCCACTGCATCCTGGGCCATACGCCTCAGGCCAAAGGGCCTCTTTGTGGGGTCATCGGACTTGGGCCTGGAGTGAGATCTATGGCCCCGGAAGTGAGGAGAGCTCCCAGAGGGCCCTGGCTAGGCTGTCCAGTCCCAGTCCTCGATCAGGCTGGCACCTCTCCGGCCCAGCCTTTGACCGCTGAGCCAGTCCTGCTCAGCCCTGGCCTGGCCTGGCCGTGTAGATGCTGTCTTTCATCACCTTATCCTGGGGTCTGCTGATAGCTCAGTGCACAACCTGGCTGATTGTTCATGGTGACTCCCTGCTGTCAATTCCAAGCCCAGCCTGGTGTGAACGGGGAGGTGACAGAACTAGGGTGCAGGGATTCTCTAAATCAGGACGCCGTAGCACGTGAGATCTTGGACAGAACAATTCCGCTCTACTACTGCCAAGCACATGCACTCAGTTTCATCAGAGCTGCGTAACAATTCTAGGAGGTCAGCAGGGCACTCAGCCTCACGCCCACTTGACATAGGAGAACATTGAGCCAGGAGCAGGCTGGAACTTACCCAAGATCACAAACCAAGAAACCAGAGTAGCTGGCACTTGAGTGTCCTGACTCCTGGCTCAGGGCCCTTTCCTTGTTTGTGCTCTTCCCTGGAACCCCAGCTCACCAGGGAAAAAGGGAGGAACTTCTTCAGGGCACCCATTTCTATCCCTGCCGCAGCTCAGATTTTAGTCTGCCCTTGGCTAGAGGCAGCCTGGAGCACTGCAGTGTCTGGTGTAACGGATGGCACTGGCTTTGCACTTGAACCAGGGTCTGGTCCCAGGACTGACACATGCTCACTCTGAGCCCCAGGTTCTCCTCTGAGGAGAGCTGGAGTCCACTTTTTTGAGGGTTCTGAGCATGAAGCAAGAGTGCGTGAAGACAAACATCTCTAAAGCCAAGATGCACACGCCCCTGCTAGCGCATGCGAGGACAATATACTCATTTCACTTTCCTGCTGTCATTCAGGGAGGCAGGTGTACTGGGAGCCACAAAAGTGCAACGTGGCAAAAACTGTCCCAAAATAGGGTGTTCTATTTTACTGCTGTGACCATTGTTGCCGTGGCCACTGCTGGCGGTGTGCAAGGTTCCCTGGGAGGCAGCAGGCCATGGGGGCTTGAATCCTCCCTTCCTCATTCTGCAGCAGGGCTCATTTTTCTGGGCTGGTGACATTCTTGCCTGCCAGTGCCGTCTCCTCTGCACTGGTGACCGGTGATGCCCACAATGCTGCAATTTCATGATAACTATAAACCTGTTCTCAACTCATCTTACACACACCCTTTGGCAACAAATACGTGTAAGTAAACATATAAGCATATTTTATATATACGAGTATACATAAAAGTCTTCTGAGGTCACACTCATCTCGTTTGTAGAATCACACAACTTTTGGTCTTGAAGAGACACCGATGTCTTCTCTCACTTCCTTCCTTAGTGTGCAGTCCCTGTCAAGGCCTTGTCCTGCTTTCCTTTGAACACCTCTGGTGATGAGCTACTCACTACCTCTTAAGGAAGCCTAGTTCACTTACGGTTAGGTCAGGCATAAGCGTAAGCATCTTCCTCACCCTAAGCTGAAATCTGTATTGCAGACGCTTTCCCCATTGGTCTGGGCTCTGACACTTGGGATCCTCCCTCGGCCCCAGGACAGCTCCTCTGAGGTTAGAGACAGCGACTGTGTCCTCTGAGCCATATCTTCTCTGGGCTGACATCAACTTTTGGCACATGGAAAAGTTTCTTTTTTTTCTTTTTGTGTTGGAGCCTCACTCTGTTGACCAGGATGGAGTGCCGTGGCACACTCACGGCCACCCCAGCCTTGACCTGCTGGGCTCCGGCGATCCTTCCGCCTTAGCCTTCCAAGTAGCTGGAACTACAGGCATGTGCTACCACGTCCGGCTAATTTTTGACTTATTGTAGAGATGAGGTCTTGCCAAGTTGCCCGGGCTGGTCTCGAACCTGCGGGCTAAGGCAATCCACTTGCCTCAGCCTCCCATAATGCTGGGATTATAGGCTGAGCCACCAAGCCCGACCGGAAAAGTTTCTTGTTTATCCTCCATCCTGATCTTGATCACTACCTCCATAGGGTCTGGGGCCCTGACGAAAATGCAGGGGTTCTGAGTAGGGCAAGACTGTTGTCCCCTCCCCATGCCTAACAGTGCCCTGTTTGCCTGGCTTTCCCTGGAGCTTGCATTCATTATTTGGCGATCAAATCACACGAAGAAGCTGGAAGCCCATGTTGTCAATGTCCATGTTTAGGGGAATATTTGGTCTTGAAACAGTCACACCCAGAACACATACACTCACGTGCACACACAGGGCACATACCTCTCTGGTGTTCCTCAGAGACCCGGGGAACCATGTATCCTGTGATTCAGAACCCCTGAGATTTTTCTCTGCTGCCCAGGAGAAATGCTCTAGTGGCCTCCTTGTCATTCCTCACGACTCTCTAGTGTGCAATTCCACAAATTGACCACCAAAGGTGACCGGTAAGTGACCTTGATGATCTTGTGACAAATAATTTAAAAGACCCCAATGAGAGGAGGGGACAGGCAATGCAGAGGAAAGATGGGGCCGGGGGAACAAGAACAGGAATGTAGACTCATGGGAAGTTGAAGTTGTACATTTTAATCTATGAACCAAAGAATGTGACGTGGCTTTGGCACAGCAAAAAAGTAAGTATATAACTACCTCAGACTTTAAATTAGTGTTTTTTCACATACATAATCTCGTGTGTGTCTATAATAATCCCATGCAAGTTAGGACAGGATGTATTGGCTTCAATTACAGATGAGGGCTAAGGAAACTGAACAAAGGGAAAGGAAAGAGTGGCAGAGGCTGGTGTCCACTGATGCCCCGTTTGTTCGTCCACAGTTCTCAGCTCCTTTATTGTTAGGTGGGGGTCAGGTGACTAAGCCTGCCCAATGGGCTGTAGTGGAAGCCCTTTTGACCCTTCTGGGCTGAGACATCCAGCAGCTGTTGTGAGATCCGCATGCCGCCTTGTGTCGTGGTCCAGATCACCGAGTTGTCTCACGGAAGATGGCTGCCCAGGAGAACCTCCTGGATTCACAGCTGGACTTCGTGTACGTGAGACATGAACCCTGTTGCATTTAGCTGCTGAGACTTTGGGGGTTCTTTATTTTTTATTTTTTTGAGTTGAAGTCTCACTCTGTCACCCAGACTGGATTGCAGTGGCTGCTCCCGGCCACTGCAGCCTCGACCTGCTGGGCTCCGGTGATCCTTCCGCCTCAGCCTTCCAAGTAGCTGGAACTACAGGCGTGCGCTACCACGCCCAGCTGATTTTTTAAAAAATTTATTGTAGAAATGAGGTCTCGCCAAGTTGCCCAGGCAGGTCTCGAACCCACGGGCTCAGGCAATCCACTCACCTCAGCCTCCCAAAGCGTGGGATCACAGGCTAAGCCACCCAACCCGGCTGACTTTGGGCTTCTTTATTAGCTCGACTAACAATTACATTCATTTTTATGTTATCCTGAGTCAGGCATTTGCTAAGCACGTGTCACTTCATTCCATTTTTGAAACTGTCCTGTTAGAAAAGTGTCATTTTCCCACTGTACTATATGGGGAAACTGAGGCACAGAAAAGCAAAGCCATTTTCTTGGGGCCACAGAGCCACCAAAGTGTGGACCTGGAATCCGAATCTGGGTCTATCTGATGGAAAAGGCTCGATGCACTCTGGGGATTCGCAGAAACAGATGGCGATTGTGTTCCAACACCCCGTCGGGCTAAATGCTTCTTTTGAAGATGGAAGACTGTGCAGATTGCTTTCTCATTCAGATTTTATGCCTGAGTAAAATCCTTGTGCTATGATTTATTATAGCAACACTGATTTTCCAATTTTAAGACAACAATGCAGCTTGAAATAAAATGGAACGAAAACATGGAAACATTTGAAACCTGTGGTTTAGCTCCCCATTATGTCTCGCCGGAGCAGTTCAGGGGTCTCCTCATTTCCCCCTCTGCCTCCAGTCTTCCCTGCTCCCATCCACTGCCAAAGCCCACTTTCCAAAACAGAGCCTCAGCATGCCCCCATCGCTCGACACCCATGGGTGGGGTGGGGGGGTGGTGGTTCCCGGGCCCCTCCATCAACACTTCTGAAATTAGCCTCCTCAGAACAGGCAGATGTAAGTATGCCACATGATCAAAGGGCTCCATGGCCAAAGACGTTTTGGAAATGCTAATGAAACTCTTTATTATTATAGATTAAGATTAATTAAAACATTTTAAACTGCAGATCTTTCCAGAGTCTTTAACATGTCAAAAGTACATTCTACGTTTTCAAGCGGCAGATATATAGTTTCCAGGATATCTTAAACTTTAGACCATGAAATTCATTTCCTTTTATTTCAGGACACCTAAGAGGATTTATATTCTATGCCCTATACTCTGGGAGGATGTTAGTTTTTAGGATAAGGTCTGAACTCAGCTTAACATTCAAGGTCTCCCAGGATCTGGCCTCTTTGTGAGATAAGGCCACCCTTCAGCTTATCTTATAAACCCCTGGCTCAACCTACCCCAGGGTTCAATTTTCCCCCTTCTCCCCCGCCCTTAGTGTTTATCATTCCACTCAGAGCTAGGGGATGGGGTTCTCTGAGCTGTGACGTGGAGAGAAAACAAGGATTGAGGAACAATGTTAGAAACTTAACAATACAGCTTCTATTTGGGAAAATGTTAAAAACACTCTATTAGTGACGTGGCTGAGATGAAAATGGGAATGATGATTGTGCGACTAATTGAAAGCCATGTGTTTACCGAGGCTCAAAGAATCCCTTTTAGAAATGGGAACTGGGCCCACGTATGCCCATGAACAAGGAAAAATGGGTGCACGTCGGAAACAAAAAGCACCAAGATATGCCGGGCAGAACCAAAGATATCAGCATAATTAATAAAGTAATTAACATGCACAGGAAATGCAAAAGCTGCCAGGAGGCTGATAAGAGAGGGTTATTAAAAAAGAATGAGCAGTGGAGCAGGGAAGTGAAATTAAGTTTTGCATTTCTTCTTTATCACGGACCCCCAAAATATCCTATGAGTAATAAATAGACCTCAACTTACTGCAAAAATATCAATGAGGCTGGGGCTAGAACTGGCTGCCGACCCTCTCCCTGGAGAAATGAACACATCAGTCAGTCAATCAGTCAGTCGTCACTGAGAACATAGGAAGTGCATTAGATCAGGAGCTGGGAGATCCTCAGCTGGGGGTATGATCGGTGGCCAGGCAGCTAAAGACTCTAGCCTTGGGCCAGACTTCCTGAGCTCTCGTCCCAACTCTGCCATTTACAAACGATGTGACCCTGTGGTAGTCAATTAACCTTATCGTTGCTATCTGTAAAATGGGCCTAAGCATAGTACCTGTCTCATGTGATGGAGGATTAAATGGACTGACATGTGTGAAGCCTAGCCCGAGTGGAATCTCCAAGTGGCAATCTACCCAAGAAAAAGCTCCCTGATGACATATGAATTCAGATATGGTTTCAAATGATTCTCTACGAAGAGAGTCACCAAACTGGCATCTCCTCATGTTATTTCTCCCTGAACAGTCACCAGGGTGTTCATAGGAAGAGTAGGTAGGTGGAAACAGGCACCCGAGGAGTAGTTTAAACTGGCAGCTATCCTTAGTCACTTATCTGACTTTGGGAGTACAAATTAAGTTTGTGCCTTGGTTTCCCCATCAGGAAAATGAGAGGTGGTTTAAGTGATTTCTTGAGTCATTTCAGACTCTGAAATTCTGTGACTCAATACCTGGATGGTCATCACACACACACACACACACACACACACACACACACACACACACACACCCCTTCCCCCTAAAGCATTTGGAAGTAAATTATAGACTCCACAACACTTCAGCACACACAAGTACATTGTCCTACATAACCACAATACTATCATACCTAAGAAGAGTAACGATAGTTTCTGAAAGGACCAAGATGCATTTGATATACCCCATGAATAGCCATCTTGAGACTGTCTAGTTCTGCCACATTCTCTTAACATTACCTAGCTTGCTCTCTAATCCAGGACAGAACCAGTTTGTCAGAGGTAGCTATTGATACTTGTTTTACAAACCCTTCCCCAGTTTATTTTGTAAACAAGTTAACCTAATCAGCCCCTCTGTGATCTTCATGACACAGACCCCCATCAACATGGCAACAGTCATGACTAACCCACCTATCTGCCTGCCGTCCATCACCTGATGTTAGTACCTGGGCTGACCTGTCCTTCGTGATGACGTGGAAAAGACTACCACTCAATTCAACTTCAGGCAGACATTCACCATTGTTTTGTTAAACTCTAGGGTGTCCACGTGGCTCTTTGAGCTATGGCCGCCATGTTTCTTAGCTTTGGCCCCCCTCCCCTACCTTGGGGAGGTGAATCTCCTGTCTTTCCCTAATTTACTTTCTAAATAAACTATATTTTCCAAGCTAACCTCTGTGCAATTTTTTGCATCTTTTGCATGGCACTGGATCGCAGACTAGACAACCCCCCTCGGGTCTGACCTAAACATTTTGGAGACTTTGCTGGGATATTTTTAACCTAACAGTTTCCTGCTATTATCTGCTAACCAGAGCCAACTTTATTAAGAGCTCATCATGTTGTCCCACTGCTGAAATTCCGGTATGGCTCCCCCTGCCTCCAGGTTAAAGTCTAAGTCCCCTCCAGTCCTGCACCCATTTTCCATCCAGAAGCTGCCAGGTCCAACTGATTCTTGAACTCTTTCCCAGACATGCCCTACACTTTCCTGTTCAAGGTGTTTCGTCTTCTTGGGATATCTACTCCTTGAGGTTTTACTTATCTTTTGAAGCTTGGCTATAATGTTGTCGACGTTGTCCAAGAAAACTTCAAAGGTCAGTCTAGCTGGAAAGAATCTTTCTTTTCATAGTTCCATGACAAGTGGGGAGCTAGTGTGATGACATATTTCATACCCGGAGGAGGACAGAGAAAAAAGAATCACAGAGAAATGGAACTGATCCCTGATCAAACTGTGCCTGAAGTCCATTTACTTCTTTTCAAGATGTCAATATATTCCTTCTATTGTTTACACTAGTTTGAGTTGCTTGAACCCAACAACATCTAATAGAGTCTATAAGGATTAAAGTTGACAATCATTTAGCCTTCTACAGCTGTGAAACAATGGCCGAAAAATGTAGTGCATTATGCTCCAGCATTGGACACTAGCCCTTCCCAAGAGCCTGTCTCCCTCTCTCCACCTTTGCTTTGACTGTTTCTTCACCTCGAATAACCTTAGAGATCCCTTTCTGTCTTCCTTTTTAAATTGAGGTAAAATTCACCATTTTAGCTTTTTAATGTTTTTAACATATCGACAATGTTGTGCAACCATCACTATGAATCTCATAGTTTTCACCACCCCATGAAGAAGCCCATGGCCGTTAGAACTCACTCTCCATCTTCCCTCCCCTGGTCTTAAGTAACCACCCATCTACCTTCTGTCTCTATGAATCCACCTGTTTGGACATTTCATATCAATGGCATCATGCAATACGTGGTCTTTTGAGTCTGGCTTCCTTCACTGAACACAATGTCTTCGAGGTTCGTTCAGGCTGTAGCCTGTGTCAGTACTTCGTTCCTTTTGATGGCTGAATACTATTCCCTTGTATGGACAGACCACATTTTGTTTCTCCAATCGCCAGCGGATGGATGGTTCGGGTCGTTTCTACTTTCTGGTTTATTATAAATATGCTCCTGTGAACGAACATTCATGTACGTGTTTTTGTGTGGACATATGTTTTCATTTCTTTTAAATGTATACTTAGGAATTGCTGGGTCATATGGTGACTGTTTGACTTGCACAGATTCTGTTTTATTTTTTTCTTACTTTAAAGATGTGGGGTACAATTCAGGGTTAGGTCTACAAATTTTCATTATGCAGCTACCCTTGTTGATGAGGTGTGCTCCCCCTGGCAGCTTCCCACTACTGGCAACCCCTTTCTTATAGTATCATGATCTTTGTTCAAGGTCCGCTAATGAGTGAGAACATGTGAGACTCAGTTCTTTGTTTCTGTGATAGATCACTCAGTATGATAGACTCTAAGTCCATCCAAGTTGCTGTGAAGTTCATAATTTTGTCCTTCTTCATGGCTGCATAATATTCTGTTGTGTATATGTACCACATTTTCTTTTTTATCCAGACCTCTTTTGATGGGCAACATGGTTGGTTCCATGTTTTTGCTATTGTGAATAATGCTGCAACAAACATGTGACACAGCTCCTGTTTTCTTTATCCAAATCCTACTTGTTCTCTCAAGACTCTCTCTGTTTTTTCCTGGGCGTCATTTCTCATGGCAGGCTAACCAGCCACCTCCTCTGTGCCCCACAGTGCTCTGGGCTGAGCTATTCTAGCACTTATACCTGCACTGACATTTTCAACTAGCATATCTGCACCCCGGACTTGGGGACTCCTGAGAGCAGAGACTGTGCCTGACCCATCGCTGAGGCCCCAGCAGCTGGCACACAGTGGGAACTCAGCAAATGTGGGATTGGCAGACAAGTGAATGACACGGGTCTCTCCAATGGCCTCGCGGTGCAGCTGAGCTTCATGAAGCTTCTTCGTAACAGAGGACCAGCAGTGCTGAGCTCCCTGGATGCTCGAGCCAGAGTGTGGGCAGGGCACAGGGCCTGGATGCGGAGAAGACATGTAGGAGGCGGGAGCAGAGTGTGCATGCCTTTTAATCACGCATGCTCAAGTTCAGAGACCGCCCTGCCTTCCTGCCTAGAAGGGGGAAGTGAGGACAATACATGTGGACAAAGAGGAGGCCTGGAGACAGCGGCAGCAACAGGCCTCAGGCTGGAGTCGAGCTCTGCTGCTTGGGAGACACCTTCCCCTCCATCATCTCATTTGCCAGCCAGCGTGCGGCATGAAGAAACCCAACTCTGGGGAGTAGCAGGCCTGGCTTCTCACCTCCGAGCCCTACCTGCTACCCCTGTGACCCAGAGCCCTCCAGGTTCTCACTGGCAACACGGAAATAGAAAACTCTCTGCAGTAGTCTGCAGGATGAAGGGAGTGAGCATCCATGGATGTACATTGGATGGTAAAAATCTACCCAGGCATTTGCTCCTGGCAGCAGTGGTCCTTAGGAAACTCCCTGAGAGGCTAGCAGGGTAGTTATGTCGATTTCCTTATCGAGTTAGGAAATTTTGGGAAAGGATACAGACGTCACATTGACTGAGCTCTTTCTGTGTGCCTGGTTCAGTGCTAGCTCCCGGAACATGTTGCTTCTGTCAAGGCTCACAGTAAACCTGTGAAGGAGTAATGAACTTCTTATGGGCGCTGGGGCTCAGAGAGGCTAAGTCATTTATCCAAGGTCATACAGCTGGGAGGTGGCAGAGTCTGGACCAAAAACCTGTATCACTATGTTCACAGTTGCTCCGTCATCCCTCCAAAGCCCACAGTGCAGGAGTCCAGGCTGGAGAGCATATTCCACTTTCTTGGCATGTGAATGCATTTCGAGAAGCCTGCCGTATATTTTTAATAATTGGTATGAACATGCAATCTCTCATCAGCTGGCTTCCCATCTGCTGTAAGACACAGATAAGAAAGAGAGAGCCTGGGCGGACACGGGAAAATCCTCCATGCCCGTTGGCAGAAATCACGAGTACCTTCCTCATGTTAATTTTCCAAGTCTTCTGTGTCTGGATCACGTAAGAAAATGACTTCTTGGGTGAAACATTAAATTGCCACGTGTGGATGTCCACGGTCTTGCCCTGGCAACCCTGGCGAGACTGGAGAAGGAGAAGAAGACTTTGCAGCCTGGGTGCCTGGGTCAGGCTTGATTCCACCGCCCAGATTCCTGAGCCAGAACACATGAAGGGGTCCTGCAGTTGCATTGTCTTGCTAATAACAATAGCAAGAATAACAATAGCAGCCGCCTTTGTTGAGTGCTTACTATGTGCTAGGCATTATTCCAAGTGGTTTGCTGGACCAACTCCTTTAATTTCCACCATTGTCCCCAGTCTACAGTTGGGGAGACGGAGGCACAGAGGGGTTACACAGGCCCATGATCACACAACAGGTGGGTATGCAGCAGGTAGCCCTGAGTCAGGGACACTCAGGGAACTGGTGACAATGAGTCAGACACAAGAATAGGGCAACAGGGCTTCTGTGCACTCTGACAGGGCTCGGGGCAGGGCGGCCAGGGGCCAGGTAATAAACAATGCTCCATCTCATCGCTGACTTTCATCAAGTGCTCTTGATATGTTGGGTGTGAGGCAGGTCCTTTACAGGCCACTGTCCCTTCTAGTCCTCCCAAAGCCCCATAAGGTGGGTGTTATTCACATCTAGACCCATTTTAAGGATGAAGTTCTCAGTTGTCACTCATGATATTCATTCCTAAGGCTTTTGTCGCAAATTGCCATCAGTTGGGTAGCTTAAAACAACGGCTTATGCATGCACAGTTCTGGAAGCCAGAAGTCCAAAATCGAGGTATCAAAAGGGCTTTGCTCCCTCTGGAGGCTCAAGGAAGAATCCTTCCATGTCTCTTGCGGCTCCTGGCTGCTCCAGGCTTGTGGCTGTATCACTCCGGTCTCTGCCTCCATCTTCACAAGCCCTTCTCCCCATGACCGTGTGTTCTCCTCTTCTGTCTCTTATAAGGACACTTGTCATTGGATTTAGGGCATATCTGGGCAATCCAGAATGATTGCATCTGAAGATCCTTGACTACCTCTGTAAAGACCCTTTTTCCAAATAAGGTCACATCCCCAGGTTCCATGGGTAAGGATGCCGACACATCTTTTTGGAGGCCACCATTCAACCCCCTGCACTTACCTAACCTTCACACAGTACGTGGCTGAACTGGGACTGGAAGTTAAGTCTAACTCCTGCGTCACTTGCTCAACTGCTGCATACCTACCTGCTGTGTGACCATGGACATGTTATCTAACCTCTCTGGGCCTCAGTTTCCCCATCTGTAGACTGGGGATAATAATAGTAATTACCACATGGTGTTGTTGTGAGCATGAAAGGAATTGATCTAGCAAACTATTTGGAACAGTGCCTAGCATATAGTAAGCACTCAGCAAAGGCTTCCTGTTATTATTTTTGCTACTGTTCTTACCAAGACAACATAGCTCTGTTGAAATCCTGGATGGAGGCTGAGATTTGCTACTAAGGATGAAGCTGGATGGAAGCTGATGCTCTCAGAGTTCAGTTTGCTGGCTGGGAGATCTGCTTGGGAGTGATTCATTCTTATGACACGTCAACCAGATAATCGCAGATATGAAAGAGATTTATGCATTTATAAGAGAACCTAACACACAACTGGATGCCAATAGCTTTGCAAGCCTCAGTGAAGAAACACAAAACCTAAGTAAAACGTGGGATTGATGCAAAAAGAAGCAGGAAGTGTGAATGGGCCAATCCCGGTGGGAGAGCTCCCGAGTCATCCAATACCACAAGGCCAGGGCTGGGTTCCAGTTCTGGGGTGCGGCAAGCAAGGTCGTCTCAGGGTAGTCAGGTCACCTATCTAGCCTCAGTGTCCTCATCTCTGAAATGGGGATGTCGAGGTGCTTTGGGAACTGTGTCATGCTGTGGAAACACGAGGCACTGTTGCTGTTACAGTATATGTTTGCCAACTATCAAGTGCTTGGATCCAACTGGGATAGGCCTGGAGTTGGAGCCCCAGTCCAGAGAAGGGCAGGAGTGTGGCTGGGCATTGAAGATTGGGCAGGGTTAGCAATGACCGAGCTCCCTTTGGCTGCTGTCCCTTGAGTTCTTGGGATGGTTCACAGCTTCCTCTGACGTGAACTGAGCATCTTTGGGGCATGTTAAATGTTCCAACCTATGTCAAGGTCAAAATGACGGAGTATTTGAAGTTTAATTCACCATCACTTTACAGAGAAATTTCAAGGCCAATGATGGCAGAAAGTAATGAACATCCCACCATGTGGTTGATGGTTCCACTTCAGAGCCACCGTGGGTGCCAAGGTGCCTGAACACTGCAGTTCCCTCACCCTCTTTCTTCTCTGCTGGTTTTTGTGGTGGTGGCTTCCTGCAACTGCAGAACACGTAAAAACAAATTGCCTGAAGCTCTGGTCTGGAACTCGCTCACCCTCTGCCTCTCCACTGCTGTGAGCAATGCTGCAGAAACAGAAACCTCACAGCTTTCCCTTCTTCCCTCTTTCTTGCACTCTCTTTCAATGGGGGAAGCAGTTGTTTAAATGACGATTGGAGGATACTCAGAATATGAGATGGAGGGGCCCAGGCAGCTCTGTGGGGCCTGCAAACATGAGCTTCCCAGGTGATCCACTCTCTGAATTTGCACGCCCTTGTCACCATCATCTTCTCTAGCTGGGAGTCTAGTTTGAGGTTGGCAGCGACCATCTAGACTTCAGGTTTCCTGGATTCAGGCTTTTCTTTTCTTACCTTCTAGTCTTAAATTGATTGTCCTGTGCTTGTTTCTCACTCTGGTATTCAAAGTGCAGTCCTGGGCACATCCTGGAGATTCGTGAGTGTCTGGACCAACCCTGGCTGCACACCAGAACCCAGGGCAACTTAAAAAAAAATCCTGATGTTCAAGGCCTTTTCTAAACCAACCAGTTAAGTTAGAATTTGTGAGTGTGTGACCTGCAACTAGTATTTTTAAAAAGATTTTTTTCTGGATGATGCAGCCAAGATTGAAAACCACAAGCCTAGCTTCTCTTTGAAGTCATTTAAAAAGTCTCCCTCTGCACCTTTAAAACATGGCTTATTTTTTCTTTTTGCTATCAACATGTTCACCCAATAATTTGATCCAGCTGCTGAGCAAGTGCACCGCCTGGTCAGGAGTTGTCAGTGCTGATAAGAGTCACGCTAGGGAAGCTTGTCCATTAATTCATTCATGCATGCCTTTGCTCATTCCTTTGCTCATTCATTCATTCACTCATCTATTCTGCTACAACATCTATTGAGCTATGTGCCTGCATGGCCCTGTGCTAGGCCATGGAGATAGAGCTCTGGGCAAGATAGGTAAGGACCCTGTTTCATGGACCTCACATCCTAGTGGAGGATCACAGGAAACAGACGAGAGTAAGGAATAAATGATGTGATGGAGAAATAGGGAGGGTGAAACAGAAGGTTGGGGCCTTTAAGAACTGGTGGTCAGGGAGATGGCATTTAAACTGAGACCTGAATGGCAAGAAAGAGTCAGACAGGAAAAGGTTTGGAGGAAGAGCACTCCAGGCAGGTGAATCACAAGTGCAAAGGCCCGAAGTCGGGAATATAGCTGGAACGTCAGAGCCACAGACAGAAGGTCCACATGGCTGAAGCCGGGTGAGCAGAGGGAAGAAATGAGAGGAAGTCAGATACGCAACAGGAACTGGGTTGTGGAGGGCCTGTAGCAAGGGAAGAAATTTGGGTTGTATTCTAAATTAGAGAGTTTTAAGTGGGGAATAGTAAGATATGTTGTGCATTTGAAAAGATCTCTTTCAGAATGGCAGACGTAAATCCTGCCTTTTCAGTAATTACATTAAAAGAATTAAAGACAGCCCGGCTCGGTGGCTCAGCCTGTAATCCCGCGCCTTTGGGAGGCTGAGGTGAGTGGATTGCCTGAGCCTGCGGGTTCGAGACCCGCCTGGGCAAGCAAGACCTCATCTCTACAATAAATCAAAAAATTAGCCGGGCATGGTAGCGCGC
>CAUYQG010032294.1:0-11004 GCA_963574415.1 Tarsius wallacei
GCTACTTGGAAGTCTGAGTGGAAGGATCGCCGGAGCCCAGCAGGTCGAGGCTGCGGTGGCCGGGAGCGGCCACTGCACTCCAGTCTGGGCGACGGAGTGAGACTCCAACTCAAAAAATAAATAAATAAATAAATAAATAAAATGCTGAAAATAGAAAAGCACACACCTTTCCTTCTCTCTCCCTTAAGGAATATGAATATAGTATTGAGCTATCTTTAACCATGTGGATAAGGACATGGCAGAGCAATAGACAGAAAAGCCTATATTCTTGACAGTAAGGCACCTACCCCTCTTGGACTCTGACCTGGTGTATTTTGAGAAGAAAAGTAAAGCTTTGTCTTTTTTGTTTGCTTGTTTTTTGCTATAAAGCAAAAAAAAAAAAAAAAAATCTTGAAGAAGCTACGAATGGCCAAAAATGGGACAGTTTGAGCACTCATAAGGATAATAACTACAATAGATTAAAACACATCAATATATTTTAAAACTTTATAGATAGAAAAAAATTAATTAGTCACCTTTGGAGAATGCTGGGGAACCAACTCATTATTCTGAAAATTGGTAAATTTATCCTTCCTTTCTTACACAAACTTTACCTCATTGTAATGAAACAGTTGAAAGGAGGAAAAAGTCATTCTCAATAGAAGAATTCTAGCTAATAAATGAAGAACAATGATAGAATTAGAAGATCACCATTTTGTAACCCCTAATGATGAAATAATGGACCTAGGACATGCTGCTAAAACCATTAATGGTAAAGCTGATAGGGGAACTTTATAATGGATGGATTCATCTGATAATATCTGAACTCCATGGTCAATCTTAATAACATAAAAAGAGACAACCAGGCTGGGCGTGGTGGCTCATGCCTGCAATCCCAGTACTTTGGGAGACTGAAGCAGGAGGACAGCCTAAGCTCAGGAGTTAGAGACCAGCCTAGGCAACATAGCAAGACCTCGTTTCTACAGAAAAAAAAAAATTTTTTTAATTAGCAGGGTGTGGTGGTGTGCACATGTAGTCCTAGCTACTTGAGAGGCTGAGGTGGAAGGATCACCTGAGCCCAGAAGGTCGAGGCTGCAGTGAGGCGTGATCATGCCACTGCACTCCAGCCTGGGCGATAGAGCAAGGCCACAACTAAAAAAGAGAGAGAGAGAGACAACCAGATATTTTGTATCTCCTGATAAGATGCAACAGGATGCATACAAAACACCTGTGTCATATCCTTGCTCCAACCTTAAACCTCTGGCTAATTAAGACTAGTTCTAACTACTTATTTACAAGAAATAAAAGGCAAACTAAGCAATACCATAGGGATACAATCAGCAAATGCCAGAATACAGGAGACTCTACAGGACAAACAACCCAACTTCTTCAACAAATAAATAGCAGTTAAAAGAGAAACAGAGAGAAATAAGGGAGCAAAAATGATAGAGTAAAACAAATGTAAAGCCATGTGCTGTGGCGTGTGCCTATAGTCCCAGCTCCTCAGGAATCTGAGGTGGGAGGCTCACTTGAGCCCAGAAGTTGTAGGCTGTAGTACGCTACACTCACACCTGTAAATAGCCACTGCACTCCAGCCTGGGTAACACAGAGTGATCCTGTCTCTAAAAATAAAAAATTAAGATACATATGTGGACATTATCTGAATCCTGATTCAAGCAAATTGTTTTTTAAAAAACCTCACACATATTTTTACATATATACACACACATGTGACAAAATTGAAGATATTTGAACACTAATCACATATTTTATATTAAGGTCTGACAATGTTTTAGAGGCAATCATGATTTATTATGTTTAAAAAGGGCCTTGCCGGGCGTGGTGGCTTACATCTGTAATCCTAGCCCTTTGAGAGTCCGAGGCAAGGGGACTGCTTGAGCCTAAGAGTTCAGGACCAGTCTAAGCAACACAGTGAGACTTCATCTCTACCAAAAAACAACAAAATTAGCTGAGCATGGTGGTGTGTAGCTGTAGTCCCAGCTACTTGGGAGGCTGAGGTAGAAGGATCACCTGAGCCCAGAAGGTTGAGGCTGCAGTGAGCTGTGATCATGCCACTGTGCTCCAGCCTGCGTGACAGAGTGAAACCCTGACTCAGAAAAATAAAAATTTAAAAAAAAAAGAGGGCTTTATCTTTTAGGGATATATATACTGTTGTATTCACAAATTAAATGGAATGACGACTAGAATTTCAAAATAACCTAGTAGGGGCAAAGAGAGTATAGGTAAGGGCGTAAAATAAAACATCAGTATGTGTTGGTAACTATTGAAGCTAAGTAATAGAAACTGAGAGATTTCTTTAGTCCCTGCACTTTTTTATACATTTGAAATTTTAAATGATAAAAGTTTTTAAAAGGGGGGAAAGACCTTGTAAGCTATGCTTTAGAGTTTGACCTGATCATATTTAACAAAGTCAATCTTAACCAGTTTAAGGAGTTTATATTTGATGAGGCTTAAAATAAGAAACTCTGTAGCATTTAGGGAAAGAAAGTGAGGTATATTCCAGGAACACTGGTTTGGTATGCAGAATGAACTGTGGTGGAAAGAGATCAGAGTCAGGAAGTGCTGATAAGGGGCTTCTAGTAATCCTGGCAGCCAGATTACAGTGCATGCAATGAGAGAGAGAGGCAGAGGAATGACTAACACGATAAAAGATGACTCTAAGGATGTGACCCTGAGTCCATGGAACCTTGGTAATACTGTGAGAGACAGGGAACATTAAAATGATAGGCTGATTTAAGGAGGGAGAAATAAATCAGGAATTATTTTTGAACATGTTGACTCTGAGATGACAGAATAGTAAAATATTTCTAGGTCTCTTTGTGGTAGGAAATTCCCTGAGGCCTTTTAACAAGGGGTAGAGGTTGCTATGGTAAAGAGTAATGTGCTAGGAGTCACAAGACTGGGCTCTATTAGTGACCCTGACACAGGCCAGATATAATTTTAGGCAAATCATGCTAAACCTCAAAAGTGTCAACTATAAAATAAGGGGGCTGAACACTAGAAAATATCAACAGTGCCTTCCATATCTAACATTCTAGAGTGAAAATTCTCACTGATAATACCTACATGATATTTTTAAAAATTCATTTAACAAATATTTTAGTACTTTCTTACTTTGCTGGACACTGTTTACAAAGGGAGATGGAGGATTAACACTTGGGCATAGGAAAAGAAAGGTAGATAGATTTTGAACTCACCAATACAGGAATGATAGTTTGACATCATGGAAATGAATGTGCTTATTGAAAAAGCACCAGCCGGGCTCAGTGGCTCAGCCTGTAATCCTGTGCCTTTGGGAGGCTGAGGTGAGTGGATTGCCTGAGCCCGTGGGTTCGAGACCCGCCTGGGTAAGCGAGACCTCATCTCTACAATAAATCAAAAAAATCAGCCGGGTGTGGTAGTGCGTGCCTGTAGTTCCAGCTACTTGGAAGGCTGAGGCGGAAGGATCGCTGGAGCCCAGCAGGTCAAGGCTGCGGTGGCCAGGAGCGGCCACTGCACTCCAGCCTGGGCCACAGAGTGAGACTCCAACTCAAAAAAAAAAAAAAAAGAAAAGAAAAAGCACCAAGGCTTGGCATGGTGGTTTACGCCTGTAATCCTAGCACTTTGGGTGGCCAAGACAAGAGAATAGCTTGAGCCCAGAAGTTCAAGACCAGCCTGGGCAATATAGCAAGTTCTCATCTCTACAACAAAATGAAAAACTTAGCCAGAAGTTGTGGGAAACAACTGTAGTCCCAGTCACTTGGGAGGCTGAGACAGAAGGATCACTTGAGCCGAGGAGTTCAAGGCTGCAGCAAGCTGTGATCGTACCACTGCACTCCAACCTGGGCAACAGAGTAAGACCCTGATGAAAGGGAAGGGAAGGGAAAGGGAAGGGGAAGGGACAAAAAGGAGGGAGGGAGGAGAAAACACCGAGAAAAGCAAAGGAACAAGAACTGAGCCTTAAAGAAAGTTGGTAGCTAAGGATGCAGGAAAGAAACAGAAGCCACTGAAAGATGAGAATAAGCAGTTAGAAAAACAAGCTAGATAACCGGACCAAAAAAAAAAGTGAATTTTAAGAAACAGAAGTCAAGGCCAAGAAAAAGAGCTAAGAAAAGGCTATTAGATTTGCTAATACAGAGGTCTCAAAGAGCTTTAAATAAATTAACTTAGGACCAAAACCTGAGCAACAAGAAAAATGGGAGGAAAAATATACAAAACCTTATAATGTTTATAGAAGCATATGTACGCAAACCCTAAAAGATTTACTGGCCTACAGATACTATGAAAAATGGGTTACCCTAAACAGCTCACCAGATTTTCATGCTTACTCTTCAGTACCAGGACCTCTTCCATTCACAGCTGCATTTTTTTTTTTTTTAGTTGGAGTCTTACTCTGTTGCCCAGGCTGGAGTGTAGCAGGACGCTCCCGGCCACCACAGCCTTGACCTGCTGGGCTCAGACAATCCTTCCACCTCAGTCTTCCAAGTAGCCGGAACTATTGGCACATACTACCACACCCGGCTAATATGTTGATTTATTGTAGAGACGAGGTCTCACCATGTTGCTCAGGCTGGTCTCGAACCCGTGGGCTCAGGCAATCCTCTCGCCTCTGCCTCCCAAAGTGCTGGGATTATAGGCTTGAGCCACCATGCCCGGCCGTACAGCTGCATTTTTATACTACAAGTATACAAGTAGTATACTACAGTATACTATTGTACTTCTGCGCTCTCACTCTTGCAAAGACATAATCTTACTGAATTGTGAAAGGACAAATACCTCATAAGAAACATAGATGAATAAAAACAAGAAGAAAAAATCAACTACTCACAACACTCCTTCACCTCTTTGTTCTCCAATCACTACTTGCACCACCATTTTATATCGGTCAAATCCCATTTCTAGAAAGAAAAATAAGCAAGTTACTTATCAGCAAATATGTAGTAAAATTACTTACTGAGGAAAAATTTGCCCAGAAATGGACATAAACATTCAATCCACAAGTACTTTATGAGTATGATAGTAAGACTGGGAGTTAGAGAGATCTGAACACAGATTCTAACGATAAGCTCACCAAGTGTATTATCTCAGACAAGTAATTTAACTCTTCAGTTTAAGTCTCCTTCATGAAATGGAAATATCATTACCTACCTCCCAGGGTTGTTGCAAGGTTAGATAAGATACAGTGATATTAAGCATTTACAAAAGTTCTGACACATAGTAGTCTCTCAATAAAACTTAGCCTCCTTCCTTTTTCCCCTGCTCTAAGTCAAGTACTGAGCTAGATCTTCAAGACACAGCAATAAATAAGACACTATTCTTGCCTTAAATAACTCACAATAGTAAAGAACTCAATGGGAAATGGAAAAATGGAGTGAAAATGCAATATACTTATGCTTCAAAGAGTTGCTTATAAAAGGTCCAAGTGTCTGAGCCAAGTATCTGAGCAACAATCAAAAACGACTGGAAAAGATTTCTCGGAGGATGTGATAGACAGTTAAGCTGGGTCTTGAAGGATGAGTTTAAGTTTGCTAGGTCAACTATGTCTCTCCATTTTATGGAAACAGAACAGCATGTGCAAACACATGAGAAGCATGGGATCTCCAGGAAACTATAAGCATGGGATCTCCAGGAAACTGTTCAGTAAGGTAGAAAAGAGAAGAAATTAAGTTTCTGAAGTATAATGAGGTGATCACAACTCAGCACAATTCAGTTGCCTGCCCCAGCAACAAAACTGCTAAAGCAGCAAAATACTGAAAATTCTCGCAAACACCAAATCTGGAGAGAAGAAAACTAAATGAGTGTTTTTATCTTTCTACTTTTCTGGCCAGGGAATAGAAGAAAGAGGAATAAAAAATAAAAAGGTGAAATGGGCAAAGCTGATACAGAGCCAACTGTCTTTTATGAACATATAGGTTCCAGGATTACATATGTAATAAATTGAGCAAACAACCTGAAGACTACAGACAACCTCCCATGTGGAGCATGAACCCTAATTCAGGATATTTAACAAAATCTTTGAAGACAGAGCTCATTTTGTTTGTTTTTGCGTCGGTGGTCTCACTACGTCACATAGGCTAGAATTCAACGGCACAAGCTTGGCTCACCTCATCCTTGACCTCCTGGGCTCAGAGAATCTTTCCGTCTCAGCCTCCTGAGTAGCTAGGAATATAGGCATGCATTATCACACCCAGCTACTTTTTGTATTTTTTATAGAGACCAGGTCTCACTATGTTGCTAAGCTGGTCTCAGACTCCTGGGCTCAAGCAATCCTCTCCCCTGGGCCTCCCTACGTGCTGGGTTTATAGGTGTGAGCCACCACACCTGACCCCAAGTTATTTTTGACAAACACTGCATACAGCTCAGCTGAACTTCCTCCTTTCTCTAACCAATCTTTAATGCTATGGTTAGAATAGTAATACCCAGCGCTTACATCACAGTTCTGAGGGGACAATAAAATAGTCTCAGATACGGTGGGAGAAGAACTTAAAAAGAAATCACCTGCACCACTGCAAAGCAATTATGATATACGGGCAGAGCAAAATGAAGCTGAATGGCAATATGCAAAGATGCAACAAAAAAAAAAAAAACAAAAGAATAACAAGAAAGAAACAGTGTAAAAGACAAAAATATCTAACTTAGAAAATAATACAAATCAAGGAATAAAGAGCAGTTCCTCACAAATGATTCACAATAGAACAACATAAGCTTACAAATTCAATAAAACAATAACTCAGTCAGGTTATAAAGCAACAGAAAGAGATGAAGATCACAGCCCTAGGAAACAAACTGAATACCCAGACAATACTATTGCAGAACTAATAAATTCAAAATGACAAGAGGCAAGACATAAATGAACATGGAATTACTGGCTTAAGAGAAGCACAAGCAAGCCGGATGTGGTACTCTGTAATCCCAGCACTTTGGGAGGCAGAGGCAAGAGGACTGCTTGAGTCCAGGGGTTCGAGACCAGCCTGGGCAACTTGGGGAGACCTTGTCTCTACAATAAATCAAAAAAATTAACCAGGCATGGTGGCACATGCCTGTGGTTGCAGCTACTTGGAAGGCTGAGGTGGAAGGATCACCTGAGCCTAACAGGTTGAGGCTGTGGTGGCCGTGAGCATGCCATTGCCCTCCAGTCTGGGCAACAGAGTGAGACTCCAACTCAAAAAAAAAAGGCAGGTGCAGAGAAGAAAATAGACATGCTATGTATTTCCATCATCCAGAATTAACTATGAACATATTAGCATTTTTGTTTTTGATACACATTCATTATAAAAATTGAAACACTGTAGACAAATAAATAAAATGAGAAAAACCACCCCAAATGACACCATCCGTAAATAATCATTAATATTAAGTGAATATCATAGCAGACTTCTCTTCTGTGTATGTATATATAGATAAATGACAACAAAGGGGTACGATACCTAGTTCCCATTGCCAGATAGTACTTCCATATTTAAATGGATTGACTGTCCGCTATTTAGTTATTTTACCATGTCGTTTCCATTGCTAAGTTCTTTGTTTTGGTTCAACTCTTAACATTATGAGATTTTGTTGTAAGTTTTTTTCAGGAAGGACTCATAAATGCTGTATTCTGTGGGTTCTTTCATGGTTGAGAATATTTACCTTTTGCCTTTAAAGTAGAATATGCTATGGATAAATATAATATTTTTGAGGTAATAAATTATTTTCTTGAATCTTGTATACTCTGATTCATTGTCTTCTGGCATTGAATTTTACCTTGATCAAGGAATCTGAGGCCAGCTTGATGTTCTCTGCTTAAGGAATCCTAACCTTAACCTTTATGCTCAATAGCTTTTCTAGGATCTGGCATGGTATTGGCATTTTACAGCTTCCAATCTTCAGATTTTTTTTTTTCATATCAAGGAAATTTTCTTATATCTCTAAATACATTTCTTGTTCCAATAGTGAACCAAATATTGACACCAAATTCAAGACACCAAAAATTGTTATGTTGAATTATCTTTGTCTTTCAAATCTATTAGCTTTCCTCTGCCATAATTTCTTCATTTTTTGACATTTACACAAAAATATTAAATAGAAACTGCCTTTAGGTAATATAATTTTAGCTAATTTTTATGTACACTTTTCTGTATTGTCTAGTTTTATTACAATAAGCATGTATTACTCTTACAAAGATATGTTTTCCTCCCAAAAATGATACCTTTAAAAAAGAGCAGACAGAAATAAAAAACTTTCCAGATAATACAACATTATTCACACACACACACACACAAAACAGACAAAGAGACAAAGAGAACATGGTAGGAAAAGCACAAAATACACTCTGCAGAGGTAGAGTTTGGCAGGAGCGGAGGATTGGGTAAGAGAAATAGTTAGGGATTCAGCTGGCGACACAGACTGAGGACAGACAGTGAGGGGACTGAATGCCAGGCTAAGGAACTGATAGCTTGGTGGAAAAAACAGCCAGGAGTAATGCAGGAAAGGCGCTCCTGTACCTACTGGCCTTCCAGAACATTCAGACATTTTCAGCAGCTGTTCCCCACAATGTTTTATTTCACATCTTTACTCTTTCCCACCATCTGCAAAAACCTACATGAGTAAAAGCCAACAAATAATTATAGAAGACTAGACACTGAAGAGAAATTTGTCTTTAATAGAATCCATATTTTACGCCCCTTGTTTAAAGATGGGGAAAGAGGCAAATGGTTAGAGCTGAGTGTTTGAAGGGAAGAAGTCATTTCCAATCATCACCATGATTACCTTTTAATTTATCTTTAATGTCTTCTGACAAACGTTTTGTGAGCTGAGGCGTTTCTTCTGGAGAATATTCAGCATTTGCCAGCTCTTCCTTGAGCACAGCATGGATACAGTCTTTAACGACAGAGGGCCTGAACCTAAATGAAACAATGTGAGAACATCTCATCGGTAATTTAAAACCCCAGCTTACCTTCAGCCCTCAACTTCTCCCAGCTTTCTGTCATTACTACCATTTAATCCTTCTATTTCATATTTTAATTATAAAAGTAATATAAACAAATTAAGAAAACAAGACATAGCCTAAATTTATGTCTTCAGCCTGGGCCTATCCCGAACTTCAAACCAATATGTATTCCATATGGATGTTTAATAGGCAACTCAAACTTAATATATCCATACTGAGTTTCTGATATTCCTCTTGCCCCCAAAACTAGGACCTCCTGCAATCCTCCCCATCCCAGCCAATGCTAACTCCACTCTTCCAGTTGCTCGAGCCAAAAACCTTGGTGTCAGTTTCATTGGCGCTCACAGCTGACATCCCCTTCATGAGCAAATCTTATCTTTCCTTCAAAATAATCTAAATTTTACCTTCAAAATAATCTAAAATTTACCACCCCACCACCCCATCCTGCTCAAGTTACCATTACCTCTTGCTTGAATTACAAGGGCCTCCTAGCAATTCTCTCTGTGTCTGCCTGTGCTCCTATGTCCTGTTTTCAACACAGCAGCTAGACTGACCCTGCTGAAATAAATATCAGTTCATGATACTTCTCTATTGAAAATGCCCCAAAATGTTCCCCATCTCACTCAGAGTAAAGGTCAATAAATATCCTCACTGTGACTTGTATATACCTAACCCACCAAATGCTCTGACCTGGTTTTCTACAACTTTCCCCTGAGCTCTACACTCAGACCACACTGGCCTTCCCTATGTTCTCTGATCACACCAGGAAGGGAAGGCAAACCTCAGGGCCTCTGCACCTGCTGCTACCTCTGCCTGAATTTCAGTTTCTCCCTATATAAGCATGGCTGGCTCACTAACTTCTTTCAAGTATTTATTCAAAGTTTCTATCTCCCTCCTTCCCCATCCCTCCCTCCCTCCCTCTCCCTCTCCCTCTCTCTCTCTCTCTCCCTCACTCCCTCCCTCTCCCTCTCTCTCTCCCTCTCCCTCTCTCTCTCTCCCTCCCTCCTTCGCTCTCTCTTAAGTTGGAGTCTCACTCTGTCACCCAGGCTACAGTGCGGTGGCATGCTTGCAGCCATCGCAGCCTCAACCTGTTGGGTTCAGGCAATCCTTCCACCTCAGCCTGCCAAGTATCTGGAACCACAGGCATGCGTCACCACGCCCAGCTAATTTTTTTATTTATTGTAGAGATTTGCCCAGGCTGGTCTCGAACCCGTGGGCTCACGCAATCCTCTCACCTCGGCCTCCCAAAATGCTGGGATTTTAGGTGTGAGCCACCGCGCTCAGCCCCAGACCATTCTCTTACCATATCACTTCACAGCTCCCTTCCTGGCACTTGCTACTCTCTGATACACTATATACTCCACTTATGTATTTCTCTTATTTTTTGTTCTCTAACCCTGCTAGACACAAGCTCCAGGAAGGCAGGAATTTTTGTCTGTTTTGTTTGCTGTTAGAACCCTGTTTCTTAGAACAATGCCCAGCAAATAGACACCCAATAAATATCTTTTAAAAGCAATGGATTATTGAAGAATGAAGACAGAGAAGAGTCTCTCCTAATGTCACCACCCTAACTACACCACTGTTACAACACGCAGTTCCTTTTATGGGCTGTATATTCTATCAGTTGATTTGTCTGTCAGATGCAAGGTTACTAAAATGTTTCCAGGACTACTGTCCCCTCATTACTTCCCACTCCCATTACTTTTTAACAGTATTTCCTTTGCGCTCTTGCCTGCTGATTCTCACAGATGAACTTTAAATCATCATCAAATTACCAAGATTTGATCTGTTCAAAATAGGGTCTTACTAACAAATATACTGTATCTGGCTCTTCTCTTACACTCTCAGTAAAATGTTAAAGTTTTCTTCAAATAAATCACACATAAGCTCATAGAATTATTCTTTTTTTTTTTTTTTTTTTTTGAGTTGGAGTCTCACTTGCCCAGACTGGAGTGCAGTGGCCGCTCCCAGCCACTGCAGCCTCGACCTGCTGGGCTCCGGAGATCCTTCCGCCTCAGCCTTCCAGGTAACCGGAACTACAGATGCGCGTTACCATGCCCGGCTGATTTTTGATTTATTGTAGAGGTGAGGTCTGG
>CAUYQG010032295.1:0-10195 GCA_963574415.1 Tarsius wallacei
AAATTAAAAAATTAGCCGGGCTCGGTGGCTCAGCCTGTAATCCTGCGCTTGGAAGGCTGAGGTTAGTGGATTGCCTAAGCCCGCGGGTTCGAGACCCGCCTGGGCAAATTGGCAAGTCCTCATCTCTCCAATAAAAAAAAAATTAGCCGGGCGTGGTAGCATGTGCCTGTAGTTCCAGCTACTTGGAAGGCGGAGGCGGAAGAATCGCCGGAGCCCAGCAGGTCAAGGCTGCAGTGGCCAGGAGCGGCCACTGCACTCCAGTCTGGGCTACCCTGTGATACTCCAAATAAAAAAAAAAAAAAAAAAAAAGAAAAAGTACTAAGCTATTATCTCATATTTTTCTACTAAAATTTGTACATCCTACCTCCTCAGTCAGTTTATAAAATCCCTCAGTGAGAAATAGAAGAAATAAAAAATTTAAACAGCAAACAATCCTATCATTTTAAGTGCATTTCACACCACCCAACTAGGTAACATTTTCTCCACTTTAACTGATGAGAAAAATAAGACTCAAAGGGACATTATCTTTAACGGAAGAGCCTTAATGATTTATGTAACTTAGATAAGAACTTTATATTGTCTGAAAGCTTGAGATCCTTCTTATACCCTTCTCCTTAGAAGGGATATAGCAAATGATTTGCAGAGTTACTGACTGGGAGAGAAAAAAAGAGGCATGACAAAGGGCTGTAGAGTCTGTAGGGCTGGCTGTGGAAAAGAAGGGGTAACATTATTTTTTTAAATTAGGTTTTGAAATGGTAGAAATTTCTGACGTGGTGTTATGGTATTTTCAAAAAAGGAGATAAAATACTCTCAGATTATGGAAAAAGCAAATAAAAGGGTATATGGCAATAAAAATAACAGCAAAGTTTTGAAATGTTTGTGGAGTAGAAATTTGCAGACTCTAAAAAGCAATTAAAATCCAAACAACAAATAAGATGTACAGGAATAAAAGAAAAGCACGTAAATGCATGAAAATTCAAATAATTAAATAATTGGAAAGGTAAAAGTTTTACGTTATAATAAAAGCATAAAAGAGTTAAAGTACAACTAGAATATACGAAGAGCTGGGAGAGGTAGTCCCACACCAACAAATGCTTTATATTAACAAAATATTAATGGAGACTAGAAAGCCAAACTAGATTCCACACTAAAAAGCAGTAAGTTTAAAGCAAAGACGTTAATAAACAAAGTTAATTAGGTGATAGAATTTTAATTGTGATCATGAAAAGATATATAAGCATGGTTGACCTTGTCTGATGTGTACCCCTCCCTTTAAAAAATATATGGACTTTGCAACAAATTGAATGGATTTAGAGTCGATCATACTTGGTGATTTATCACAGAAACAAAGAACTGAGTTCCATATGTTCTCACTCATAAGGTGACCTTAAACAATTATAGTGCTATAAGAATAAAATCGTATAGAAAAAAGAGTTAGGGGATGCTTTCTACAAGAGAAAGACATTTTTTTCTAACATGGTCTGGGGCATAGTGGGGAATTTAGTGTGGAGAGAACTTAGGCAATTGCATCAAATCTTAGGGAAAATCATTCTCTTTCCTTTGAAAGACTTTGATTTCATCTTTGCTTGCCTCTTCTCTGTGTAAGAGGTCATATTCTCTGAGTTTAGGGTAATGAAATCAAAATTTCATGAGGCCACTGTGTTGAGAAGCAAAACTTTGTTTTGTGGCTGATACAGATTCAGTTTAAACACGTAATGTTTTAAGGGCTTTTCGGTGAGGTTTGGGTCAACATCTTTATCTTGTTGCCTCTTCAGAGTCACACTTGGCTCTGTGAACTGAGACTTACAGCCTGCATCAGACAAGCATCTCATTGAGCACCAGCAGGATGCTGGAGGGAGAAGAGAGCCAGCCTGGGGTATTCATTCCACTGGCAACCTCTCTGACAGGAGGAAACTTAGCAATGCCTTCTCTCATCTATAAAAAGCCACAGCTCTTGAAAGGTCACTCTTGTTTACAGCTACAGCTCTTGCTTTGTTCTAGTAACTTCTTCTTCCCTTTGCCCCTGTAGCCCAAAGGTTTTTTTCTGTAGCTTGTCTCTGGGTACCTCAGCATCTCTTATTGGTTTCCCATGACCTTGACCCTGGCAAATATTTTCTTCATTGAAGACCCCTCCCCAATTACATCTCTTTCCTTCCAGAACCCTGACATCATTAGTAATGAGCTGAATTGTCATTCCTTTGTGAGTTCATTGATCAATGTAATACGCAGTTATCAGCCAATGACTATACTTAAATCTACATACTAGAAAATAAAAATAAGAAGAGTATAAATATCAACAGCTAACATTTATTAAGCATATTCCATGTGACCAAATACTTTTCCAAGCATGTTATGATATATAACCTCATGAACCATATAAATAGCCCTATGTGGTATGCATATTAGTCAGGATAAGCTAGGGAACGTTGCAGTAGAAAAATAAGTTCCAAATCTCAGAGACTTGATCACAACAAGGATTTATTTCTTAAGGACATCATAATTAGCTTTGAAACAAAAGTTCGATCAGCAGAGAAGTGCATAACATTTGTACAAACACACATGCTTGTGTACATACACTCACACACACAACAGACTCTTACACCATAAGCATGAGCTGTACTTTTATTCAAATTTTGGGTTTCACTTCAAGTAAAAGTGGAACACGGCCAGTGTAAAGAAATGATATACATTTTTAAATCACAAGGGTTTTTTCATATCTGCTCGGAGAGAATAGACTCATAGTTGCGATTGATGCAGTAGGCCCACAAAATTATACCGCGTTGAGCTTGCGCTGGAATAGGTCTATGAAAATCTCTGAGTTAATTTTTGCTGACCTTTAGGCAAATCTTCAAAATAAAAGTATAGCCATACCTCCAGGAAGCATAGACATTAATTTAATGATAGTCTTTTGTTACCACATTAGGTTGATTTAAGGTAGGAAATAAAATATAGCCTAAGGCAAATACCTTAAGTCAATTTTGTGACTGATACACCCTCAGTGCTCATAAGACACAGGAGATTGAACAGGGAACAAACTGGAAATGGACAGTTAATATAATGTTTTAAAAAGGGACTGTGACTCAAGTAGACTAAAAATACAGACATGGAGTAAGAGTTTAAAATGTTCATATGAGAAACAAAATAACTCATCTGAAACTTCTAGATCCAATGCATGTGATTATTGTCAGATTTGAAACAAGAAAAAGTAAGATAGTAATTCTGAGGAGAAACAATTTTGTCTGTAATATTGTTGGAAGCTATTTAATAGCTAAAGGAATTTTATACTTGTGCTATGAAATGGCCTCTAATTTACCACTTTACTTAATAAAATGTGATTTTTAAAAGTAATCAATAATATCAATCAGAGAGAGTTTTGCTGCATGTCAAATCCTACTGTTTGGAAAAGTAGGGAGGGAATGCAAAAAATAAATTTTAGTTGAAAAATGATAACCGCATTTTATTTATCAGGGTAGGGTCTGCTGCAGTTCAATCATCTTTGCGATAAGAAGTGATGAAAATGTGCCTATATTCTCCAGGTGAAATGGGGGGTGAAGAACCATGAATTGAATGTAGAACTACTCCATGGGGATCAGTTTTTATTATTACTACCAGAATCTCTACCATCATCATCATCATCATCATCTCATCAAAGAAGGACAAAATTATGAACTTCACAGCAAAGAATTTCTTTTTCTTTTCTTTTTTTGAGTTGGAGTCTCACTCTGTCGCCCAGACTGTAGTGCAGTGGCACGCTCCCGGCCACCGCAGCCTCGACCTGCTGGGCTCCAGTGATCCTTCCGCCTCAGCCTTCCAGATAGCTGGAACTACAGGCGCGCGCTACCACGCCCAGCTAATTTTTTGATTTATTGTAGAGATGAGGTCTCGCCAATTGCCCAGGCGGGTCTCGAACCCGTGGGCTCAGGCAATCCACTCACCTCGGCCTCCCAAAGTGCGGGATTACAGGCTGAGCCGCTGAGCCACTGAGCCTGGCTAAAGAATTTCTTAGTAAATAAGAAATAAAATATCTCCAGTATCTTACTTCTTATTTGGAAATGGCATGGAGTGGATTGCTGTTAATCATCATCTCTACTAATAATAATATTCTAAAAACGTACATCATTTTCTTTAGTTTGAAGTCACATACTGTCAATGATCAGTGGAAACTTTTCAGCATTTGTCACGAAGATAACTTGTTTTGGAAACTCCTATAGTCCCAAGCCACTCTCTGCTCTGGGGCTGACTATCTTTCCTTCTAATCCAATACCTCATACTGCACGCATAAAATGAGTCTATGTATTTGTTTGCCCACTACCCTTACACACACTTTTAAAAAATGTAATTATTATTTTATTTTAAAGATGTGGGGTACAATTCAGGATTAGGTATGCAAGTGGTCATCATATAGGTAAAGTTTAGTCCTCCCTTTCATCCCCATTTTGCCTGGTTTAAGACCAGCTACACTTATTAATGTTATGTGCCCACCCTCTCCTGGTAGTTTCTGGCTGCGAATCCCTTTCTTATAGAATATGGTAAACATTCAGGGTCCACTTATGAGTGAGAACATGTGGCTCTCCATTCTTTGTTTCTGTGATAGATCACTGAGTATTATAGACTCTGAGTCCATCCAAGTTGCTGTGAAGTTCATAATTTTGTCCTTCTTTATGACTGCATAATATTCCATCGTCTATTTGTACTTCAATTTTTTTATCCAGTTCAGTTTTGGTGGGCAGCATAATTGGTTCCATGATTTTGTGATTGTAAACAATGCTGCAATACATGTGCAGGTATCTTTTTTTTGTAGAGTGATTTAAGTTCTTCGGGGTATAGTCCCAGAAGGGGCATTGCTGGGTCATTTGGAAGGTCAATTTTTAGTTATTTTAGGAATCGCCACACTTTTCCATAGAGGTGGAACTAGTTTGCATTCCCACCAACATCCTCACACACACTTTTAAGAGGGGAAGTGAGTGTCTTTTTGCCTCTCTACCCTGGCACATAATTTTAAAATGAGCACACTAAATGCTCATTGTGGTAATTTTATCAAGTGCTTAGCTACTAACACAAAGTGAGGGTCATTCTACTATGTTCAAGTTGAAGACATAATTTTATTTCCTTAGTACCTCACATATTTTTCCACCTAACAGTACTTTAAACTCTTAAGGATATGTAGCAAATTCTGTTCCCAAATGCCACTCCTGCACCTTGAATTATTTGTCATGTCTCAATGATTACACTTCCAATGTATCTCACCTCTACACCCTCTTCTCCATTCTCACCGGACAGATTTGGTTAAATATCATATAAACAGTCTTTCTTCTTTCCTAAAAAGCCCCCCAATTAGACTTTTTATAAGCTCAAATTTTCTGCTTTTCAATTCTGCTGCCTGAGTGATTTTTTAAAGCAGCAAAATAATCCTGTCACTCCCAGAATTTAAGCGATTTAGTGGAACCACATTGACTTTGGGGTAAAGTCCAAAGTTCTTAGAGCCTCAATAACTTTCTAATTAAAGCATCAACAATTCTTTTCAATATTCCAAAACCCTGGTCATTAGGCAGGCACTGGGAAAGGCACTTTGCATGTATTTCTCATTAACTATCACAACCATCATATAGCTTAGCTATAATTGTTAACCTGGAAGTGTCTCTTTGTCTTAAATGTTTCATTGAGAAAGTCCAATTATTTTCCCCTTGTAGAGTAACTCTTGATTTGTTTCATGAATGGTTATAGAATTTGGAAATGAATGCTTTCTCTCAAAATAATTAACTTTATTTAATGATATATCAGTTCTATTGATCAACATTCAAGCTTTCTCTTTAATATGTGCTTTTATAACAGAAATAAGCAATGAGTTCCTTTTCTCTGATTTTCTCAGACAGATATATATGTGTGTGTGTGTGTGTGTGTGTGTGTGTGTGTGTGTAAAGAGAGAGAGTTTACATATATATACCATGTATATTTTGTCTTATATTGTTATACTTTTAAATTTTCTTTCAGTTTCCCTGGCAAGTTCTGAAACATTTATCTTTATATACTGGTTAAAATTTCTTCAGTGTCCAATCTGGCCACCACTTGCACACTTTCTTATGCTGCTTATTACATTTTAACATTCCTCTCAGAGCTCTCTACGTTTAGGAAAAAAAAACAGGTGCAGTATCCTATTAATCTTGTTGATGATACAAATTCCTAGCGAATTTTATTTGTTTGAGTTGGAGTTTCGCTTTTGTCACCCAGGCTGGAGTGCAGTGGCACGCTCACGGCCACTGCAGCCTCGACCTGTTGGGCTTAAGCAATCCTTCAGCCTCAGCCTTCCAAGTAACTAGAACTACAGACACGCGCCACCATGCCTGACTGGTTTTTGTGATTTATTGTGGTGATGAGGTCTCACTAAGTTGCCCAGGCTGGTCTTGAATCCCCGGGCTCAGGCAATCCTCTGGTCTCGGCCTCCCAAAGTGCTGGGATTAATAAAGGCTGAGCCACCGCGCTCAGTCGAATTTTAATTTTTAAATCCATTTGTTCTTTAATTCCTCCATCTCTGAAGTGAACACTAGTACTGATCTTTGCATTTGGCATTTGTTGGAGGAAAAAAAATTCCTTTGCATTTGACCTTGTAAAGAGGTTTCTCTAGAGCAAGGTATCTTGTCTTCCATGCTGTTGATATTTTGGATTGGTTGTACTATGGTGGCTGTACTGTGCAGTGAACAACACTTAGCAGCATCCTTGGTTTCGAATTACTAGATGTCAGTAGTGATCTCCCAGTCAAGACGACCAAATATATCTCCAGATGTTGCCACATGTCCCGGGGAGAGAGTAACACAAAATCACCCTAGTTGAGAACCTGCATTCTAGAGCGACCATCCCCAGCCCCCACCAAGTTCTTATTAAGGTAGTTTTTGTTGAATTTGGAAGAATAACCTAGATTCAGGGCTGCAACAGCTACCTTTCCAGATATTTCTTAGTCATACTGTAGCATGGCATACTAGGCTCCCAGGTCTGTGACTTGAGTGCCTCTTGGTCATATTTCAACCAAACCCTTCATTAAAGTTCTTGTTGGTAAAAAGATGACATTTCATCTCCATATGTCTGACATAATTGGTTATGAAACCGACCCTTATTTCCCCCCAGTAATCTTCTTCCTTTAAAATGCTGTATTAGTGGCCGGGCTTGGTGGCTCAGCCTGTAATCCCAGCAATTTGGGAGGCCGAGGCGAGTGGATTGCCTGAGCCTGTGGGTTCAAGACCTGCCTGGGCAACTTAGCGAGACCTTGTCTCTACAATTAGTAAAAAATTAGAAGGGCATGGTGGTGCGCACCTGTAGTTCCAGCTATTTGGAAGGCTGAGGCAGAAGGATCACTGGAGCCCAGCAGGTTGAAGCTGCTGTGGCCGGGAGCATGTCACTGCACTCCAGTCTGGGAGACAGAGTGAGCCCCCAACTCAAAAAAAAAAATGCTGTATTTGTGCATATACTTAGTCTTTGTTTTTTTCACCCTTAATGGAGCACTTTTAATTTTTTTTTTTTTGTGCTATCGTAATTGAGAGAGCATCCATTACAAAATACGTGGTTCTCAATTCAAATATTTTTGGTTTCTTTTGAAGGCAGAAGAGCAATGATTTGTTGTACTATAGTGTTCTTGACTACTAGAGTCTGCAAAAGGTGTAGTCATGGAGGGTAGTTGGCAGAACTCAATATCGTATAAATGCCTCCTTTTTTAGCTTCCTGTTCAACATGTGTTCATTTCAGAGAATTGATCTAGCCAACCGTAGTGTCTCAAGCTTGTAATCCCAGCACTTTGGAAGGCTGAGGCGATAAGATTGCCTGAGCTCAGGGAATTCAAGACCAGTCTGAGCAACTTGGTGTAACCTCATCTCCACAATAAATAAAAAAATAAGCCGGGCGTGGTAACATGTGCCTATAGTTCCAGCCACTTGGAAGGCTGAGGTGGAAGGATCACAGAGCCCAGCGGGTCGAGGCTGCCATGAGTATGCCACTGTACTCTAGTTTGGGCTACAGAGTGAAACTCCAACTCAAAAAAAAAAAAAAGAAAGGTAATTGATCTAGAATTAATTCTCCCAAAATTGAGTCAGTCTAAATATTTGGTTCCTTAATAACTGTCTCCCTAAAATTTAACACTTCAAAATATTTAGATATCCGTCATGAAAAATGATGGTTTTATATTTTGTGAATGTGCTTTTAATATTTTATTCACTTTTGAATTTCTTGAGGATTTTTTAATTAGTTGATTTAAAAATATTTCTCCATAATGTCATGTTCTAGTTTTATATTTATCTTACAATGAAGTTTTGAGATATAATTTTGAGCTTATAATCTAGTTTTTTTCTTTGTTTTTTTTTTGAGTCGGAGCCTCACTCTATCACCCAGACTGGAGTGCAGTGACACAGTCATGGCCAATACATCCTCAATTTGTTGGACTTAGGCAATCTTTCCCCCTCAGTCTTCCAAGTCGATGGAACTACAGGTGCATGCCACTATGTCTGGCTAATTTTTTGATTTGAGAGGCAAAGTCTTACCATGTTACCCAGGCTAGTCTCAAACTCCTGAGTTCAGGCAATCCACTTGCCTCTGCCTCCCAAAATTCTAGGATTACTGGTGTGAGCCACCATGCCTGGCCCTATAGCATTTTTTTAAAATTAGAAATACAAAATGAAGCTTAGTAAAGTTATGACCTGGTCATTGTACTTATTAATTTTTGCCATTAAACTATCAATGTCTCACCAAATAAAATCCCCTGATAATTTAACTAATAAATATGTAAATTGAAAATAGTTACACAGAGAGAAAAAAAATCAGCAAAAAAGAGGCTGTACGTTCAGAGAAGACATATATTACAATTTTAGCTTAACATTATCAAATGTATTTTCTTCTGTTTAAAGGTATTTTATAAGGATAAAATATTGAAAGAATATTATTTTATAACCAACAAGAGAACAGTGAAATACTTCTTTTTGTTATCCAGAATATGGGTTATTATAGAGAGATTAAATCACCTTTTTAATGGCCACATAATACAGTGAACATTTAGACCTCTAATGACCATCTATACACCATGATTCAGAATGTAGTAGTGCTCAAAGCATGACAACTTATCATAATTTGCCCAAAGATGATCTGGCAGTGTGAGGAGTTATGCAGTTCATACGAAAATCGCAAGACAGTTATAATGCAGGACAGTGAAATAGAGCTTTGAAAAATATAAGAAAATATTTAAAAAGACAAGGGAAAATTGAATAAAAAGAGCCAATATGATTTTATAAAAGTTACAAAAATAGCTATAGCAATTGTGATGTACAATAAGGAAAACAGACTTGGCTACAATTTTTTAAAAAGAGAGAGATCTTAAGATTTACAGTGAAATGACAACAGTTTAGACCACATGAAACCAGCACAGGGATGACCCAATAGACAATGGAACATAAGTCGGGCCCAGAAACATACACAGACGTATGCACAAAACTCTTCACCCCCTCACAGCCCACTCCAGGATCATTCTCGCCTTTGCTGAATTCTTCTCTTCCTCTTGGTCTCAAAATGTTAGATTCTCCAAGCTTTAAAGTCTGGACATCTTTTTTTCTTTATCTACAATAACTTTCTGGACCTTACAGGTCCATTTCTATGCTAATGCTTTTCTCCCTTATAACTCAAATCCTGCTGTCCCTACAAGCTCTAGACTTCTATATCCAGCTGCCTACTTTACTATTGCTTCTTGTCCAGATAAACTCCTCATCTCCCCCTGCACACTCCTTTCTCATCTTCATATTTTCCATTCATAATGAATGGCTGCATTATTTATCCATCTGCATAAGCCAAAATCCCTAGAAATGTGTCCTTCATTTTATATTATGTAATTGTAAGCAGTAGTTAAATTGAAGGAGTTAGATCAATATACATTAACAAGAAAAGAGCTTAAATAAATAATTTGGATTTGTAAAACACAGAAAAATGTGTGTAATGTGCTACCATGAATAGAATTTTTAAAACACATTTTGTGGTTGTGGGAATGTGAACTAGTGAAACCTCTTTGAAAGACAGTGTGGCGATTTCAGAAAGAACTAGAAATTGACCTTCCATATGAACCAGCAATTTTCCTATTGGGAATATACCCGGAGGAACTCAAATCATTCTACAAAAAAGATACCTGCACATGTATGTTTGTTGCAGCTCTATTCACAATAGCAAAAACATG
>CAUYQG010032299.1:0-12692 GCA_963574415.1 Tarsius wallacei
CGCGCCTGTAGTTCCAGCTACTTGGAAGGCTGAGGCGGAAGGATCGCCGGAGCCCAGCAGGTCGAGGCTGCAGTGGCCGGGAGCGGCCACAGCACTCCAGTCTGAGCGACGGAGTGAGACTCCAACTCAAAAAAAAAAAAAAAAAGAAGAGCTCTGCCTTCTAATCTACCACTTACTGGTTTTTTTATGGCACTGGCCAAATAGGTGTACTTCTTTGCAGCTAAGATCGTCAGTGAGTTTAGTAGGATGATCAAAAGAGAAAAAGGGGCTTAAGAATCTTCATGTTTTCATATGTGTGCATTGAGGAAACAATATCCATAAGCTCCTTCATCATCATGATATTTGTATAACTCTTCGTTTATGTAGATGAACTTGTTTTCATTCACCCAATTATCCTATGAGATAGGTACTGTCACGTTCCTCTTTAAGAGACTGGGCAAACTGAGGTGCATGGAGGTCAAATCCCAAAGACAGTAAATGAAAAAGCTGGAATTTGAATGCAGACAATCTGACTTCAGAGTCTCTCCTCTTAACCACTATACCAGTCTTTTCAAAGTTAATAAGCCCCAGCTATGCCGAGTAGGTTATTCCCCACCTGATGGCTTCTCATTCATTTGGCAAATGTAAAATTTATATGCCACTGTGGGAGGAAACTAGTCTCAGGAAATGAAGCCCAAAGTTTAGCGTCAAGATAGAGTTCCCTAGTCAGTAGCATCTCTGTGGCACTCCTTTTGAGCAGTGCCCAAGCTACATATTGAGCCTTGTTGGAGACTGGCTGTTTTGGTATGTTTTTGGGGACTTCACACTCTCTGGGGCTTCAGGGACTGTGCCTTTGTATACTGGGAATACACAGACCACAGTTCACACTGTCTTGTCTTGACTTAGATGCAGACGTCCTCCTTTTCTACACAACACAGACTCTGCTCCCTGGTTTTCCCAGTATGTACATACACACAATTTTTCTTTCTTTCTTTTTTTTTTTTTTTTGAGTCAGAGTCTCACTCTGTCGCCCATGCTGGAGCACAATGGCATGCTCACAGTTACCCCAGCATCCACCTGCTGGGCTCAGGTGATCCTTCTGCCTTCAGCCTCCCAAGTAGCCAGAACTACACACTACCGCGCCTGGCTAATTTTTTGACATATCGTAGAGACGAGGGCTCACCAAGTTGCCCAGGCTGGCCTCAAACCTCTGAGCTCAGGCAGTCCTCTCCCCTCGACCTCCCAAAGTGCTGGGATTACAGGCTGGAGCCACTGTGCCCAGCCACACACAATTTTTCATCAGAATTCTGCTGATTATAGCAAATGATCTAGAACCCTGAGCTGCGAGCTCTTCTGGAGGATCGTGACCTTTATTTTTAGACTTCCATGCTGCTCGGAACATCATAGTTGCTCAATTAATGATTATGGAAAAGATGAAAAATGGCTATGGCTCTCCAGAAAACACCCAGGTCCTATTTCATGTATTTTAAAACTACCGAGCAACCTGTGTGGAACCTGTGGCCCTATATTAATGGGCTGCGTGTTGATAGGAATTTTGGGTAGCACACACAGGGGAGCACACTCTTCTCACTTGACCCACTTCCTCCTCCTCTGTTCACCTCCCCTCTCCCACCCCTTTCTTCCACCTCCTTTCTCTTCACTTCTCCTTTTTCTCCTCTTCTTAACTACTCTGCCTCTACTGTAAAGAAACTGAAGGTCTAAGTTGTCACACCCTGGTCCTCTGTCAATTGAAGTATAGATCCTCTCGCACGCAAGTGTAGATACAATTACTGAAATAATTATTTCGAAAGAACCATTATGTACATGAGGCACATATTCATTGCCAGCTGGGGGGGATGGGATAGTGTGCTGCATCCACACTGTCACAACTGCCAGGGTGAGGGAGGTCTCAGGTAATTCATTCAAAGCTTTCCATCCTCAGCATCTGCACAGGTGTCCAACAGAAGTGGGTGGGACGGGAACCTTACCTGTGGAGTCTTTTGAGTTCGAGTCTTACTCTGTCGGCCAGACTGGAGTGCAGTGGCCACTTCTGGCCACTGCAGCCTCTACCTGCTGGGCTCCTGTGATCCTTCCGCCTCAGCCTTCCAAGTAACTGAAACTACAGGCGCGCTACCACACCTGGCTAGTTTTTTGATTTATTGTAGAGATGAGGTCTCACCAAGTTGCCCAGGCGGGTCTCGAACCCGCGGGCTCAGGCAATCCACTCACCTCAGCCTTCCAAGGCGCGGGATTACAGGCTGAACCACCGAGCCTGGCACCTGTGGAGTCTTAACTGGGAAAAAGACAAAGAAGGCATATAGCTGAGGAGGGCCAGTGCTTCTTCCAGAAACGGACTGGGGGTGTTCTCCAGCTGTGCTCCCCTGCAGAATGAGGTGCAGTGGGGCTCTGCTGAAGGAACCTTCATGTCAGGAGTGTCCTCCCTCCCTCTGATATCCATGTGGTTGCACAGATAAAATTATCCATATTAGCAACACCCAACCCAGAGAACCATGCAATTATCTCATGATTTTATTTAATGATCACTCTGTTCAAAGCTTATTGGGGGTAATCTTTGGAGCATGTCCTGATTACAGACTACAGGACAAGTGAACTAAAAAAGCAATTCAAACCTAGCTCCAATTTTACTTGTAGCTTTTATATTTCAAGACGGCATTCTTAATAGGTCATTGTCCAGTATTTATTTTTCTCCAGGTGTCTATTTCTACTTGTTTTGCAGTTACCATTCCCCCAGCACGCCTCACCTTTGACAGTAGCAGTGACAGTGAAGAAGAGAGAGCAGAGTAGCTGTCCTTGTTCCCCCTCACCTTACTAATTAGGCCATCTCCCTGAGTGCTTTAGGACAGGTTTAATGACAAATCAGACCTGGGAGGACTTGTGTGTAGAGCCTCAGGGTCTTTTCTAGATGGGAAGCCAAAGTGGCCAACGCTTGCTAGCGTTTCGATCTTGGGTAGTTACTTGACTTCTGAGCTGTGATTTTCTTGCCTATTAAATGTTCCCGCCTTACAGGCCACCTACATCACAAGGTTGTCACAAGGCCTCAGGAGGCATTTTCCAGAGACTTCTGGCTGCTGTGCTGTAGGGTTGCTGGAACCTTCTAAAAGACCCGAGCCTCTTTACCTTTCTGCCTGCGGCTAGAGATGCTTTCTATATAGTTGGGCCGTGCAGGAGGAAAGGGGAGCAGGTGTTTCCTTGACGTGGATCATTTATTCTTCCTCCAGACCATTCTGCTAGTGGACCAAACTGCAGATGGGAAGAGGTGAGGGGCTGGGATGTGCACCAGTGTTGCATGACCTGAGCTGAGCTGCACTGGGGATATGTCCCGTGTCAGGTTTTCTTGTCCAGAATACCACTGGCAGAGGAGAGGAAGAGGATGCATTTCCTTGGCACCTGTTATGTCTCAGGCAGAGGGGCTGTGGAGACAAGAATTACAGTTGTTGGGGGGAGGGTGCAGAGGATGTGAGATCTGGGAAGAGATCCAGAGTGTTATTGTAAATATTGTAAAATATGGTAGAATGTTCATGGAGGTCCACCTACCTCACCCCAAGCTGACATTAATTCTAGTTCTTGGAGAAGCTAAGAGATTGACGCTATTCACTTCTCTGGGACACCAGGAAATTAGAACTTACGTAAAATTAGAGAAATGAACTCTATTTCTGTCCATATTCTCAACTTCATTCCCCGCCGCCAGCTATATTTTAAGTTCCTTGAGGGGGTTATTTTTTAAAACAAAATTCTTTTCTATGAAATTGTAATGTCTAATTTATGTATTCATCCACTCATCCTTCCCTATTAGATTTATTGCATGGTGCAATAAAATATATGAAATTAAAAATAGCTAACTATACACTACGGTCACTGGGTTCTATACACAGTAAGTATTCAACCATTGTCTGCAGACTTATCTCATTGTGTACACAGTAGTTATTCTAGGCAGGTGCTGTGCTCCCAGCTAGAAGTTGTGTACAGGATAGCGTGTGAGGATGCGTCAGAGGTGGCTGTTTCCTCTGACAGTCAGATTCTGAACCCCAGCTGTGCCTCTTGCTGGAGCATCTAAACTTTCACCTTTCAGAGAAAACAAGGTCTTTGGAACCAGTATGTTCTTTCAAACAGTGCTGGATACTGCCCGATTGTTTCCATCCGGGAACCAAGTTTTTAAAAAGAAGTCCGGCTGCTTTGTTAAGATAAGAGACTGTTGTGTGAAAATTGCTGAGTGAGAGCTCCCACTGGAGGCTCCTTGTCTTCCAGACCCCTGCCGGTTCTCTACCAGCTGGCTCCTGTGGTAAGGGGGAGATACTGGGGCCAGATTGCTAGTGTCCGCGTCCCATCAATCCCTCCCAGCCCTGTACTCCGGGGCCAAGCTCCTGGTCTTGCACAGCCGTGCTGACCTGGAGCTGTTCAGAGGCCGACAGTAATGGCAGCTCCCTCAACTGCCCTTGCCTGCTCTCCCTTCTGCCACTTTCTCTCCACTTCAGGCAATTATTGTGTGAGATGGTGATGCTTTTTCAGATATTTGTTATTAGGAATTGTATATGCTTTACTATTAGATGACATTTTTGATTCTCTGTTCTTGATTTAAAGCACACTGTGATTTTTTTTTTTAAGTTTGTTAATATGTTTTTCATCTGTGTGTGATCATGAATATAAGAAAATATTTATCCAGGTCTGTTTGGACAGACTACTTCTTTATGCAGATTATGAGTAGGACTTCCTTGTAGGATCTGAAACCAGGCAGGAATGTTCACTCTTGCTACTTCTGTTTAAAATTAAACCGCACATTCAGAAACTAAATGCACTCAGATTATAAAGGAAGAAGTAAAACTTTTTATTGGTAGATGAATTAAGCCTGTAGTAGAAAACATTAAGGGATGCACACACATACTCCCATACCCCCAAAACATAAACCTACAGAGTTTAACAAGCTTACAGGATACAAGATCAATATACAAAAATCAATTGTATTCTGATACACTGGCAATAAACATTCTGAAGATCACATGAAGAAAACAATTTCATTCATAATAGTGTCAAAGATTAAAACTCTTAGGAATAAATGTAGCAAAATAAGTGTAAGGCTTGTACATTGACCACTATAAGATATTGCTGAGAAAAATTAGAGACCTAAAGAAATGGAGAGATGTGAGATGTCCCATGTTCATGAATTGGAAGACTCAATATTGTTAATTCTGCCTAAAATGATGTATAGATTTAGTGTAATTTTATAAAAGTCCCAGCATGTTTTTTTTTTTTTGTAGAAATTGACAAGCTGTTCCTAACATTCATACAGAAATGCAGAAGACCCAGAATAAACAAAACAGTCTTGAAAAGAAAAAAAAGGTTAAAGGTTTTATACTTCTTGGTTTTAAAACTTACTATAAAGCTACAATAATCAAGACAGTGTGTTAGTAGTGTAAGAATAGACAATGCTATAAGCATAAATCAGCAGTACAGAATGGAGTCTAGAAATAAACCACTAGATTATTGTCAATGGATTTTTCTACAAAAGTGCCAAAGCAATTTAAAAGCAATTCAGTTTAATAGTCTTTTCAACAAGTAGTGTTAGGACAATTGGATATCTACATGCAAAAAAAAAAGAGAGAGAGAGAGAGAGATCCATTTAAATTCTTACCTCACATTAACTCAATATGGATCATAGATTTACATGGAAAAGCTAAAAGTAAGTCTTCTAGAAGAAAACATGGTAAAAAAAAAATCTTTACAACTGTGAGTTAGGCAGAGTTCTTGAAGCCAGAAGTACAGCATGTCAAGTTACTTTCTAGAAGGTTTGCTAGCATTAAAGATTGCCATTTTAAAAGCATTTGCTCATTCAATGGGTGAAAAGTGAACATATTACTTAATTATATTCTCTTATTGCTAGTAAAGTTGAATGTATTTTAATTAACCACTCAAATTATCAAAACTTTCTAGGCTATTCTAGATCTGTCACACCTTCTCCAAACCTTTTAGGAGAAAATATTTCCTTGGAGAAGAACATAAAGTTGTGGGACTTTGTGCTTCAGATGATACTTTTCTCTGTCAACTGTGGGTTTAAGGGGCTTATGTAGTGGGGGATTCATAGTGTTTTTTTGTCCTTCTGCAAAGAAAACAGTGTAGGTGAGTAGTTTTCCAGAAATGGACAGCAGAGTGGAGAACAGGCATAGGCCAGACTAATATAATCATCAGGATATGATAAGAATCAGCATGGGTTGGAAATTAACAGGTGTGGGTTCCAATCTGGGTTTACCTCTATGCAGACTTTGAGCCAGTTACTTAACCTCATGAAATCCTTCACCTCATCTGTAAGGTAGAGATAAGAAAATCACTTCTCTCTTAGGGTTGCTTTGAGTATCAGATTTTTTAAAAAGTGTATAAAGGGTTAGCGCTGTGCCTGGTATATAGGAACCCATTATTAATTAGTAATTTTACAGTTTGTATTTCAAACTCTTGGGTTCTGGGCTCAGATCCTTGGAGATTTCTGAACTAGGTTCTCCTAAGCTCTGCATGCTGACTCTTATCTTCTTCTTTTTTTAAAAGTAGGAGTCTCACTCTGTCACCCAGGCTGGAGTGCAGTGACACGCTCACAGCCACCGCAGCCCGGCTAATCTTTGTGATTTATTGTAGAGACGAGGATTCACCAAGTTGCCCAGGGTGGTCTCGAACCCACAGACTCAAGCAATCTTCTTGCCTTGGCCACCCAAAGTGCTGGGATTACAGGCTGGGGCATGGTGACTCACACCTGTAATCCCAACACGGTGGGAGGTTGAGATAGGATGATTGCTTGAGGTCAGGAGTTCAAGACCAGGCTGGACAACATAGCGAGATCTTGTCTTTACAAAAAGTAAAAGAATTCACCAGGTGTTGTGGTGCATGCCTATAGTCACAGCTAATTGGGAAGCTGAGGTGGAAGGATTGTCTGAGCCCAGGAAATGGATGTTGCCATGAGCCGTGACCATGACACTGTACTCCAGCCTGGGTGACAGAGTGAGTCTCCGATTCAAAAAAATGGCAGAGTTCAGTTGAGTGCTAGGAGCAAGTTCTTTTTGTCACTCCAGACGCAATTTCCTCTGGGGCTGCTGTACTCCTATGATTTGAACTCAAAGTAACTGAAGGGCAGAGAGGGAATTCCTCTCAACTCTGTCTCCGAGCATACCTCTGGGTGCTGGTGTGATGCCACTTACCCATTCTGTTGTTATTGTTCTTAGGGATGTAAGCCTTCTTGAGAGAACCCAGTAGATTTTCTTGAGTGCAGAAGATTTAAGTGAGGTCAGGAAAAAGAAAGCATTGAGGCTTTTTATCTCCAACCAGCCACGCCTGGTTTTTCTGTAGCCCTGAGCTTACATACCCTTCCTGACTAGTCCACGAGTTCTTCACAGTCAGGAACTGTGCCTTTTAATTGTCTGCATCCCCTCAGCACTTTTCTTGGTGCTAAGCAAGCAATAAACACTCAGGGGATGTGGGATTGCGCCTGGCATTTTCCAAGTTTCCAAATAGATGAAATTATAGAATTATGTCTGTGTTGGATGCGATTCATAGATTCATACATATAATCTCATTTCATTCTCTCAACAGCCCTGAACTTGAAGTGGGGGTGTGGGTGTGAGATGCAAACACTTATTATCCCTGTTTTACAGATAGAAAAAGTAAGCCCTAGATACGTTAATGATTTGCTAAGAGTGATGAAGCTTTTGAGACAGCAGAGCTGTGGGTCGGATCTACTGATTGGGTTCTGCGGTCATCTTGTTGCTTTCTGTTGCTTATGTTGCAGACTGTCTTGTGCATCAGACACTTGCCATTCAATGGGTTTTGTCCAGAACCAAAAAAGTATTTACTTCTCACTCCCCTCTGCTCAAACTCTCTCTGGACAAAAACATTTATGAACATGATGCTGTGTTGTGCCCTCTTTGTGTCTGAACAGCTCAAATGGATGCTTTTGTCATGACCCCTCCCCCTTTAGCAGAAGTAGTTGTATCCCTAGCCAATGGAAAAAAAAATGAGTGAGAGACAATGACATTTCCTGGTAATGGAAAGTAGCAGTTGTTGAAACTTTGCAGAAGCTTGTGTTCCAGCGAATGAGCAATGGGCGCAGTGCAGCGAGATGGTTTATTTGGCTGAAGAATATGTTGGCTTGCATCCTGATTGTCAATCAAGACCTTTAAAAACCCCAGCTTGACTCTGGAGGGCCGAGGGTGCTGCCTGCTGCTGCTGCAGGATGGAGCTCTCTTCCTGGTGGACACTTGATTCACAAGGACACTAATTATTCATTCTTCCTCCGTGCAGCCCGCGGGAACAATCGCTGGGCTTGTTTGGTGCACAGTGTGGCGTCGGACAGTCAGGCCTTTTTATGTAACTGATGGGCTGTATGTTCATATTGTTCTTTATGTACTTATTTTATAGCTTATGCAGCAGACATTCGACTCAATTAGCTTCTTGTCTGGCAAACTGGGCGCTGCTGTTCTAGAACCCAGCTCGAAGGGTGTGTCGAGGGCGACCGGGGCAGACCTCTCTCCTTTCTTTTTGTGCTGTGTGGGTTGGTTTCAAGTTACAGCATTTTTATTGGCTCCTCTTTGCTGAGCCTGGATTTCAAAAGCTGGTGTTTGTGAGTTGAATTTCTTAAAGGTATAGCTTTTCTTTTCACAAAGTTGAAGTTAAGCCACACACATAACCCATGGGAGTGTTTTTTTAAAATGAAGTTTTTTTTGTTTTTTTTAACAGTACATACTAACCAAAAAATCAGAGCAAATGGTTTCTTAGCTCACTTAACTACTGTCAACACCAACTTTCTTCTGTAGCTCTTGCTTAGTTCTTGTTTCTTCTTGATGTGTATATATTTATTTTTTCTGTATAACCTTACTATTTTATTTTAGCTTTTTTGTGCTGTTTTTTTTCTTTACCCCGTACGTTTTGAAACCTGCCTCAAACCCTTGTGGGAAGAACTTGGAGTTTAAATATCTTCGTTAAATTCTATTTTGTATGTTCACAAGCTATTTCTGCAGGTGATAATGTTTACGGAGCATAGATTCACTGTTTTAATCTTGTGGGGATTTTTAAATATTGGAAAGAAAATTTCCTGCTTCCTCTTTTTGTCTCCTTTTCTGTGATTTTTGCCCCCTGACACTTATGAGCCATCGTTTGTTATTGCTGATTAATATAGTTATGGTGGAGGCAGAAGCTCCTGTGTCGGGGGGCTCCCCCAAGACTGAGGTGCAGCAGGTAGGATTTTGACCCACTAGACCCTAAGAGTCTGCTTGACTGAGACTCCTGTTTACTTCGGAATTGTCAGAGCCTTCCCTGGTACCTGACCCAAGGCAGTTATTCAAAAAAATACATGAACGAGTGGATGAACACATGAGCTCACCCACCTAACCTTCTCCCTCCCTCTGTATAAGCACCCCTTAAACCTCCCCCAGCTTGGTCAGCCCTGCCCTAACCCAGTGCTCGCCCAGGGCCCAGGAGTGTGCCTTGGAACAAATAGATTCTTCTGAACTGTGAGTGTCAACTGAGATTAAAGCATAAAAGGTTGTTCGCCCTAATAGTGTCTTTAGAAGGAAAATCTACACCAAAGAAAGGTTCTTGAATTTGTTCTTTTTCTCACGGACTTTGAACATTGATTGATGATGTACATACTGATCTCCTGGCTGAATAATTTCTTCCTTTGTCCAAGTATTTATTGAGCCCCACCATTAGCCCCACGAGTGATGAAGCAGCATAAAGACGTGGGGTGCTCCCGCTGGCCCCTTATTGTCTAGTTGTTTAGATAGGGCCCAGTGAACTTAGGTGTTTATTGTGGGACTGTTGCAAAGGCTACAAGAGTTGAGTAAACTGAGCACTTGCTGTATCCTGAAAACTGCCTGGTGCCTTACTCTTATATAATTCTTGAGACAGGAACACATGGGTGTTGGCATCATGAGACTGTTGAAACCATTTATATTTCTCCATAATGCTCAGCACAAGACATTTCAGGATGAGTTGGACAGGGTGAGGGTTTGTAGCTGTCTATGGAGTCATGTAGGGACGTTTCTAACCAAGGTCAGAGAGGTTTTTCTGAGCTAGGCTCTGGGGATGGAGAGATTGAGAGAGTACAGGTACAAGGACATGCGCCAGGGAGGCATTAGAGAAAGGACCTGGGGTTTTGGAGTAGCCTTCCTGCCATTGGGAAGTAGAGGCGCTTGGCCTTGTTGAAATGGAGGTGAGAATTCAGAGAGTGATTGAGGGTGTCAAAGACCAAATAAACAAAGGAAGAAGGCATCTTGGGGTCTCAACCGGGCCTCACCTCACTGGGCAGGGGAAGTCAGAGGACACTTGCCCTGCAGAGATCCACAAAGGCTGATGGGTAATGGGGGAACATCCCAATGGACAGTATGGGGCCTGAAAGTAGGAAGAGACCTTGTGTTTTGGGAAAGTTGGCTCCTTCTTGCATGCATTTCTCTGTCAATTTCAAGACGCTTGGTTTCTCCTATGAATTACTGAGAATTTATTTAATAAAAAGGAATATCTACTATATATTGTAAGACATTACTTTTTTCTATCATTGTCATTATTTTACTTTCTGGACACCTTGGTGAAATCAGTACTGCTTACCTTTTTATTTCTCGACTTATATCATGTTTATCTTGTCAGGAGGTGGGACAACCTCTTCTCCCTTTCTGCGCCCCCACCTTGGGCTGCCTGGGCAATTTACTGCTACCCTCCAGGGTTGATGTCACAGCCCCTGAGTCCTGGGCTCTAAGGAAGACTCAAACCAAACCTGACCACCCCTTTAGGTAGCCTGAGACTTGACCTTTCCTGCAAGCCACTGAAGGGAAGGCTTTGCCCAGTTACCTCAGGTCAGGGAAGCCCTTCAGTTCAGAGGTGGGCAAGGAGGGGTACCCAAGTTCTCAGGGCCTCATCTTATCAGGGAAGGGACAGCCTCGTCTTACATCATGGGCTGGCCCTTTTGCTCTCCAGTGCCTGCTGCTTGTGTGGGTTTAATAAACAAAACCTAGAATGTGTTCATTCTTTAAAAAAATATGTTAGCGTATGTGTAATACACATAAATATATGTCACATATTAATTATATATAAATTATTTGTCTATTGTATTTTGTGTCAATTATATAATTATACATATACGCACTCACACACTTTATTTCCTGTTTGTGGCCAGTTGTTAAATTGGAAAAACAAGCAAAAGAGAGAGTGAAGCACCCCTCCCCAGCCCCATCCACTGGTCCTCGTCATTTCTCGGTTCTTTCTAACTGAGCTCAGGCCTTTCTGCCTCCTCCCCATCATCTGTCCCAGGACCCCAGTGCTGGTGGTGGGAAGCTGATGACCTTCCTTCTCCTCTATTCTCCGCCGTTGTGAAGGCTAGCTCCCACTATTCACTTCCACAGATGAAATTGTTTGTGGAAGCCTTCTCTGCCTGGAATTCCTCTCTTCCTTCCTCCCTTTCTTCCTTCTTTGACTGCCATTCAATCTCTCCATTGTCCTTCCTCCAGGAAGCATTCCTTGTCTGGTTCTCTTCCTCCTTTCTCTGCCCAGTCTTGTCTAAATCTTATCCTTCTTATAATATTTGAGACCACCTCAAATATTGCTTCTTCCACGAATTCTTGCCTGTAGCACCTGCCCTTTCCCTAACCCCTCTGCCAGCTGAGGGCTTTCTCATGTCCCTGAATTCCCCCAGTGCCCTGAGCTGATGTTCAGCTTGCCTTGTTTACTATTAATTGAGTACATAATTCCCCTCAAACTCCTTTAGGGCGGATGCTCTGCCTCATTATCTTTGTGTCTGAAAAATCTTGCTCTTGTATAGTCAAGAAATTCTGGTTTGAATTAGTTTTTTAATAGGTTCTTGAGTTTTTTTTTTAAGCAAAAGGAAAATATTGTAGTCTCAATTTGTCTGTAAATACTTATATTGGCCTTAAGTTTCATATTGCACAGTTATGCATTTACTTATTTCATTTTTTAAAAAATTGGATGTAAAGCAGAAATTTTTTTTTTTTTTTTTTTTTTGAGCTGGCGTCTCACTCCGTCGCCCAGACTGGAGTGCAGTGGCTGCTCCCGGCCACCGCAGCCTTGACGTGCTGGGCTCCGGCGATCCTTCCGCCTCAGCCTTCCGAATAGCTGGAACTACAGGCGCGCGCTACCACGCCCGGCTAATTTTTTTGATTTATTGTAGAGATGAGGTCTCGCCTGCCCAGGCGGGTCTCGAACCCATGGGCTCAAGCAATCCACTCACCTCAGCCTCCCAAAGGCGAGGGATTACAGGCTGAGCCACCAAGCCCGGCTAATATTTTTACTTTTTAAAAAAATGTTTTTATTTTAAATATGTGGGGTACAATTCAGGGTTAGGTATACAAATGTTCATTATGCAGGTACCTGTGTTAACGTTTTCACTTCTAATTAATATGCCAGGCTACTCGCAACAGGTGTAAGAGTTAGGAAACCTGGCTCTCTCCATACACACACACACCCCAGTTTCAGCACTATGGGATAGCTGATCCTAATGTGGTCGTAATACACAGATCCCAGATTCACACCACATCTTTCTGTCTCCTTCCAATCAACTCGACTGGGGGGGGGGGGGGGGGGGGGGGGGGGGGGGGGGGGGGGGGGGGGGGGGGGGGGGGGGGGGGGGGGGGGGGGGGGGGGGGGGGGGGGGGGGGGTGGGGGGGGGGGGGGGGGGGGGGGGGGGGGGGGGGGGGGGGGGGGGGGGGGGGGGG
>CAUYQG010032304.1:0-23783 GCA_963574415.1 Tarsius wallacei
AGAGATATAAATTCCCCTCTGAGAACTGCTTTCAGGGCATCCCAGAGGTTTTGGTAAGATGTTCCTTCATTTTCATTTATTTCCAGGAATCTTCCAATTTCTGCTTTAATTTCAGTGTTGATCCCGTAGTTGTTCAGAATCATGCTATTTAGTGTCCGTGTCTTTGTGGGCTTTGGAGAACTGCTGTTGGTATTGATTTTTATGTTTATTCCACTGTGGCCTGATAATGTGCATGGCAAGATTCCAACCATGTGGAAATTGTTTATGCTTGATTTATGGTCTATGATGTGATCAATCTTGGAGTATTTTCCATGTGGTGGTGAGTAGAATGTATATTCTGTGGTGTTGGGTGGAGTAATCTGTAGGTATCTACTGAGTCTATTTTGTTGAGTGTCGAGTTTATGTTCTGGATCTCCTTGTTGATTTTTTGCCTTGATGATCTATCTAGGACTGTCAGTAGGGTATTCAAGTTCCTTGCTTTAATAGTGTTAGAGTCAATATCTTTTTTTAGTTTACTTAGTAGTTGCTTTATAAATGCTGATGCTCCTGTGTTGGGTGTGTATATGTGTAGGATAGATATTTCTTGTTGATGGATTGAACGTTTTATCATTATCTAGTGTCCTTTTGCACCATTTTAAATTTTTGATAGCTTGGAGGTTAAGATTGTAACTCCTGCATTCTTTTGTGATCATTTTGCCTGGAAACTCATTTTCTAACCTGTAACTTTGAGTCTGTGTGCATCCCTTGAAGTGAGATGAGTCTCCTGGGATGCAGCAAATAATTGGGTCATGGTTTCTTATGCAGTGTGCCATTCTGTGTCTTTTCAGTGGTTCATTTAGTCTATTCACATCCAGGCTGATTATTGAAATATGATTGTTTATACCTGTCACAAGGTTCTTATAAAGTTTTTCCTTTGTTTGCTTGTCTTCTTTTGACTTTTGGGTTAATGTGTGTGTGTGTTTTCAAGTTTCTTGTTGTGGTGTATTCTCTGTTGATTCTGTGCTCTGCTGTTCTCTTGAGAAGTGTGTGGTCAGTCAATCTTTTATTTTTCTTCTGTGCTTAATACCGTTTTAAGTGTCTCCTGTAGAGCTAGTCTAGAAGCTATATAACCTCTTAGGGATTGGATGTCTGGGAAGGATTTTAATTCTACATCACCAATGAAGCTGAGTTTGGATGGATAAAAAATTCTTGGTTTAAATTGCTTATCTTTGAGACTTTGAAAATAGGGCTCCAGTCCCTTCTTGCTTGTAGTGTTTCTGCTGATAGGTTTGCTGCTATTCTGATTGGTTTTCCCTGGTATGTAGTCTGACCTTGCTCTCTTGCTGCCTTTAGGATTTTTTCTTTTGTGCCTACAAATGACGATGTGTCTAGGGGTTGGTCTTAGCATTTGATGTCTTGTGGGGTTCTCTGTATTTCTTGTGTTTGGATGGTCACATCTCTGATGAGATGGGGAAAGTTTTCTTATATTACTTCCTGGAATACTTGCTCCAAGTTGTCTCCATTTCCTTTTCTTCTTCTGTGATACCAATCAGATGTAGGTTAGGCCTCTTGATATAATCACACTTCTCTTGCAGGCTTTGTTCTTTCTTTCTGAGTCTTCTTTCTATGTTTTTTACTGATCAGGTTAATTCCATGTTCTGGTCTTCAAGTTCTGAGATTCTTTCTTCGGCTGGATTAATTCTGCTTTCCATGTTTGTCATCTTGTTATCTATTTCCTGGATGAAATTTTTTCTTGCCAAAATCTCCGTTACAATTTCTTTCAGTGTTGCATCTTGTCTTTCTTGAGTCTTATTCACACTTTCCATCCATTCCCTAATCCCTGTCTTATTCCTGGGCCAGCCATTGGTGACTTCCATTGTTTGGACACCAAGCTCTGATTTTTCAGAAGTTTTTTCTTTGGTACACTTGGATTGCCTGAGGTCTTCCTTTGGCTTTTCCTCATTTGTGACAGATTCCTTGTTTTTTCTCTTTAGTTCTGTTATTCAGGGTCAGTGGGAGAGGCTTTCCCTTCTGATATTTGCTCAGACTTCTATTCTTCCCTGATCTGGGCTCTGGATTTGTTCGATTTTGAAGTAGGATGGTGGAGAGGAAGCTTTGCTGTCTCCTGTTGTTTTCAAAATTTGAATAAAGTGGTGGATGGGGCGCTAGGAATCAGATGCTACTTACAGATTAAAATGTTCACTTATTGTGGTATGTGTTCCCTGAGACCCACTAACCACAACCACTCTATATGATGATGCAAAGCAGAAACCAATGCAAAAGCAATTGAACACATACACACACCCTCCAAAACAAACTGGAATAACAACAAGACAAAACAAAACAATCAGCAACAAAAAGACCCCCAAGAAAACTAAACACACACATGCATGCCTAGTACAAAGTGAATAGAGAAGAAAAACAGACAGACCAAAGGGGGAAAAAAAAGGATCCCAGTTGAAACCTCACACATCTATTGACATACCCCTTAAACTATAAAAAATGGATATAAAAAAGACTCAGAAGAACAAAAGAACAAAAACCAACAACCACAACAAAATTGAGAGATGAATACTCTATCATTCACATACACACATAAACACATAAACAGAAAACAACAAATAAAAGAGGAAAGAGAAAAAGAAAATAAAAATAAAAATAAAATTTTGGGGAGATGCAGATCAAACCCTCACATACACATTCATGCACAAAGGAAACATATTTTTAAAATAGATGAACTAACAAGCAAATAGTCAAATTTTTAAAAATTAAATAATGGAAAATTTAAAAAACAAAAACAAACAAAAACCTGCCTTCTTGTGGCAGGCTCTGTCATTGTTCCTCTAATCAGGTCTCTCCTGCAGAGCCACCTCTTTTACTCTCTCCTCAGGGAAGGAGGAGGGACAGTGGAAGTGGGTGGAGCTACAGGTCTCCCCTCCCACTCTCGTGTGGTCAGGAGGTACAAGACTGTCTCTTCCCCAGGGATGTACTCTCACTGGGGTGCCCCAGCCAGTCCTATCCTGGAATGGACCTCTCCTATTGTGACTGATGTCCAGGCTCTGCCTGGGTTTGTCCCTCTCAGTTGTGGTCCAGCTGTGTGCATCTGACGTTCAGAGGATTGCTGGGGTGGAGGGGGTTTGGGTCAGCCCTGGACTCACCACTGATCTCTTTGGAGTTCGTCCTCCTCCTTTTCTGGCTACACCCTTTGTCCCACAGCTGGATCAGGGTAGGGGGTGCGGCACCTGGAACTCAGCACTCCTCAGGTCCCTCCGTTGGTCCGTGGTGAACAAGTTGGAGCACTTTCCTGCCCCACCTTCAAGATGGGGGTAGGATGTCTCTCTTGTCCTCTTCCATGAGAACTTGCCTCTGGACTCTGTCTGCAGTCCCTTCCAGCACCCTGCGAGGTGCTGAGGTGATGAGGCAAAGCCCTGAGCAGTCTCTCTCTTGCTTCAGTGGTGAGAGAGTGCCTGGAGCAATAGTGTCTCCCCATTGCTTTTCCAAAGGAAAACTTCTGTCCATTTTTAAAAAACAATGGTGCTCCACTTCTGTGACCCAGGAAGAGGCAGGGACAAAGTAGAGAAACTGTAGTACCTGCTATTGCACCAGGGGCCTGGCCACCTGCTCATGAGTCCCACTTAGACAGTCTCTCCTAGCATTTTCTTGCCAGGGAGGGTTTGTTGATTAAAAAAAAATAGAAAGAAAGAAAAAGAAAAGAAAGAGAAAATGGCACTCAGTTTCTGCCTTCCGAGAATTGCTAGGGTCCAAGCCCCGACTCTGTGGCATCAGCCGCTGCACCAGGAGAGCCCTGGCCGCTAGCTCCCTAGCCCTCACTCAGTCAGCCACTTACATGCCCGCTTGCTCACCGGTACATACACAAAATTTTCCATACACTCACTCACATGGGGACTCGCAGAGTCTGACTGGATTGGCCGTCATCTTTCCTGTCTCACCGAGACATGCTTCATCAATGGCATTTTCTTGTGACAAAAAGTGGAGTGACAAAAGAAATAAATGCTGTGTCCCCATATTGGCAGAAAAGTGAATGAGAAAAAGGACAAAACAGGCCTCAACTAGTTCCCTCCCACCCTTGTGTAAGACACAAATTCATTCATGAGGGTGGAGCCTTAATGACATAATCATTTCCTAAAAGGCCTCACCTCTTAATACCACCACAATGAGGATTAAGTTTCAACACATATATTTTGGGCACATTGAGATGACAGCATGTAATTTATTTGTTTGCTGTAAGAAGATATCACAGACTGGGCAACTAAATCAGCAGAAATTTATCATCTCCCAGTTCTGTAGATCAGAAAGCTGACAGCAAGATGTCTGCAGAGTTGGTTTCTTCTTTAGGTTTTAAGGATGAATTTGTTTCATACCATTCTCTTAAATTCTGGTGGCTTGCTGGAAATCTTTTGTGTTTTTTGGATCATGATGGCATAGAAATCTGTCTTCACATGGTATTCTCTTGTCTGTATTTGTATACAAATTATTTTTAATTTTATAAAGATAAAGTTATATTTAATTGTTGGAAGCCCACTTTATTACAATGTAACCTCATCTTAATTAAATATATATTCAATGAATCTATTTTTAAATAGGTTTACCTTTTGAGTTACTAAGAGGGTTAGGACTTCAACATAAAGACTTTGGGGGTACAAAATTCAACTCATGACTTAGGTGAGCATCTGCCCCAAATAATCAAACTTTTATTTTTTTCTCATATATACTTATCTTTATTCAAAATTTAGGTTAGTAATTTGTTCTGAGACATCGGTTCTCTGATAGGCTCAGAAAAGTTTTAAAACTATAGTTTGGCCAGTTTTTTTTTTTTTTCATAAGTGTGAGTGCAATTCTCTTTCTATCTCTGCATTTTTGAGTCAGAGTAAGAACTAAACAATAGTATTTGCAAATGTGCTTTGAGTTCTGAAAATATTTAGATAAATTTTATTCTACTCTTTGATATCACATTTATGATAAATTATTTAGTTAGTTAATATTATTTACCTAATTTTAAGCCTTAAAGTTAGTACCGTCTGAGAAAGAAACTTTATATAAAATGGTTTAATATTTTCTTGAATCAATTAGCATTCAGTAGGTGCTCAGTAAACATAATATAAATGTAATCATATATAGAAACAAATGAAAACAACAATAAATATGACATTTGTTATCTTTAAATGTGCATCTATGTAGGTTACATATTGTCATGAATATATTTAAAATAAAGTTTATTTTTTACTACTTGCATTGATATCAATTTTTTTAACAGTAAAAAAAGAAAGGATAGGCTAGTTTGCAGAACTAAAGTTAAAGAATTTCCTTTTTTTTTTTTAAAGGAAATATTTTAAACTTTTGGGATTTCTTCCCAGCTTTGTGAACACAGGACCTGTGGACCTTATAAACAGATCCTTGGCTGATGTTTTACATAAAAATGTGTGTTTATATACCTGATTTTAAGTGCTCACTTTACTGTAAAGTTACAAAGGTTTCAGAGAAGCACCTGACACAGTTCAGAATATTTCCAACAATTTACTTCTCTAGAAAGGCATGATGATTTACTACCACTGTTAGCTGGAGAGAGCTGCTCTGTGCCCACCAACACAATGCAATTTGATATCATGCCCAGAAATGCCAGCACTAGCAAATGTCTCTCTTCCAGCATTAGAACATTATTGTGTAAGGTCCCCATGGAGCTATTTTCTAAATGGTCTGAGAAAGTATAGTAGGAATGGCTGAAAAGAATAAATGTTTCACTGACCCTTGTGGTTGGCAAGAAGAAATACCCGGCTGTTAAAAGATAGGTCTCAGAGAGTAAAAAAGTAATCACCTTCCTATATAGTTTGCATTATTCTAAATTTCCTTAGCAGGATTTATTTTGCACATTTTTTTCTTTCTGGACTATGAAAGACCTTCAATTCTCTGATATCAGCACACTCAGAGCTCTTGCAAAACAGGAATTATTTTTTTCAAAGATCAAATACATTTATCTTTTAAGCATTGTCCATGGAAAGCTTGAGATCTTAAGAAAAAAAAGATCTCAGTTGCTTTTGATCACTATCAATTAAAACACTCCTTTAATGATGAAGTTGCAGAGTTTGGAAGATGACTTCAATGTGTAGAGATAGGCTTGGGTTCTATTATACATAGGAACATATGAGATGAAAAATTGAATACAGGTGTGCGCCATTGCAAATGGCTCTGCTTTGTCATAGCCACATTGTATATCATGTATTATAATTGTTGTTTTGTGAGAATATGTGCAAATGGTTAGATGGAGGCCACAGCCAACTATCAGGATAAATTGAGCTCAGTGAGCCAGATGCCTCACAATGTTCAGATTGTCAACCCCTTCCTGCTTTTTTTGTATCTTTCTTTGATGACATCTTAAAAACTGTAGGTTCATATGATAAATATTCAGACTAGTCCAGTTTTAAATTTACATATTACCTTTAGTCAAAACGTTTCCTGTCTCCCATCTTAAGCAGAGTAATTAATAAGACCAGAATATAGCAGAGTTGAATTTGAAAATATTTACATAATTTATAGACATTGTGTGGTATTTTATTTCTACATTCGGACAGATGTGGTTAAATTGAAATGATCAGTTTTAGACTCTTGTAGCAAAAGAAAACTTCAGTGGTCTGTCAGTCTATATTCCTCAATGCACAAACGAGGAAAATAAAATACAGGGAAATAAAGTATGTCCTTAAATCATACCTGGAGTTAGAGGCAACATTGGGAATACTGTATAATCTCAAATACAAAGGCATTTGGAATAGATCCAACTCTTGAAAATCTTCAGGATCATGTTTCACTTTCATTCTCTTCCCAGCTTTATCCATTCTCTACATTTTCTGTCTTTCTTTTACATATTTCCCTCCCCTTCCCCCTCACTCAAGGTCAAGTTTTAGATTGGCACAACTGGAAGTGTAGTTAAACTCAGGAGATATAGAACACACAAGTAAATGCATTGAGAATAATGCATGCCAGTTTCTCACTGCTAGAGAAAGGAGTGCGCATATGAAAACAAGCAAGGCTAGAATAAACCTGTAGTATTGGATTTGAGTTGGAGATATTAGTGAGCACTCAAGGCATTTAAATTAGATTTGGATGAGATCTAGAGCTATATGCATAGAAAATTATGTAGATGCACGCGTTTGTATGTGTATGTATTTATATACTTACATTTATGTTTCTTAGCAATATCTGCTTTGAGCATCTAGAAACAATACAAACCTTAATAGTAATTAGTATAATTAACATCTAGATATTGGCTTATAAATACCATTTTCTGCAAAGGTAACTGGACCTACTTGGAGAAACAGTATATCCCTAAGCTTGGGATGGAAAACTATAAAGTCTAGAACACCTTGTGCCAGAAGGAATAAACACCATGCACAAAGAATAAGAGGTCTGACAATTAAATTCACGAACTCATCCTAGAACTAGTGCTACGTTGCTGAATATTGCTACAGTCACATTTGAAGTACTTACCTTGGGAAGATATGCACTGATGCCACCATCTAGTCCACCAGTCAAAGCAATTTTCGAACTTTTTTTCTGGAACGGCCATTGGAGCTCTTGTCACATTACCCTTGATGTCCTGAATGTCATCAAAATGTATTCCTCTTAATATTTCCTTTAATCTTTGGGTAAAGAAAAATGTCATTGGGGTCCAGGTCAGGTGAGTCGAAGGGTGTTCTAATATAGTTATTTTTTTACTATCTAAAAACTCCCTCACAGACAGTGCTGTGTGAGCTGGTGCATTTTCATGAAGCAAGCAATCCTTCAGGATTATTTTTGCACGCACATTTCTCATGCCAAGATTTTCAGCTACAGTTCTTCTGTTTCTCTATCAATGTTTATTTGGTTTGCCATGCTTCTCACATTCAGCCAACGATTTTGACAAACAATTCAATGAATTTTCGCAATGTTTTCTTTAGTACTGCTTGTTACTGGATGTCCTTAACTCTCTTCGTCAGTGATGCTTTCTCTCCCCTCGGGAAAGCGTTTAATCCATTTGTACACTGCCATTTTTTTCCTCATGGCATTATCCTCATAAACTTGGACTAACATGTCCCTGGATTCACTTCCATTTTTGCCAAGTTTAACAAGAAATGTAATTTTGTTTACTGCTCTAATTCAAGCTCCAACATTTTCATGACAACCCACAAATACATGCAACAACATGTTATGCATGCCAGTTTCTCTCTAGCAGTGAGAAACTGGCATGCATAATAATAATAAATGCCACTGAGCAAGACACTGCCACATGTTGACATGAACACAGCTGTCAGACACTGATATACCAAGGATGTGAAACCTTACTGAATTGTTTGTACAGTGCTGCCAACTAAGCACAAGATGGCAAATTTACAAACTTAATGGTCTGATCTCATAATTAGTATACATCCAAAGAACACAGAAGTCGGCAGAAAAGAGTTTGCATGTGGCCATGTATGAGACAATTTGTATCAAAGTAAATAGTTATATTAACAGATTGTAATATTTTGTTCAGCATAAAATTGAATCTAGAAGTCTATATTGAAATAAAGATTAAATAAATAAGTAAATCAGAGAGAAGGGAAAGATTCACCATTTAGTAGAGTACTAACCAATGAATATAAAAGAAATGAAGGGATTAGAAAATCATTATTTGACATTCATGCTAAAAATCATAATTTGAGATAAGAATCATTAATGAAGCTAAAATTGGTGATCAAAAGTTTGATTAGTCTCAGAACAACTTCATAACTTTCAAATATTTTCCAACAAAATAAAGACATATTACTATCATGTAAAAAGTTCAACATTGTTATTAATATATATTTATTCAGTGAAAAAAATCTGACAGACATCTTCTTAACTAAATGATAAGTACAAACTTCCTGGGACATACTTATATTGTGTGCCTCCTGATACAATGCACTGAGGTGAGCATTTATTATAAATCTTGGATTGTATCCTGGACCTAACAATGAAGTTTTGGGGGAAATGGTTAAAATAAATTAGGTGCTATGTATTAAATGGTAATATTGGATCAATATTAATTCATTTAAGTTTAAAGTTTGCCTTTGATTATATAAGAAAAGAAACATGTTCTCACAAAACACTTTCTGATGTATGAAGAGACAAGAGGTACCATATCAGGAAGTTATCTGCAAGTTATAAAGCAGCTCTGTGTGATATGTCTGCCGTTTTTCTGCATTTTTAAAATCATCTACAAATTTAAAAGTTTTTATTAGGAGAAATAATATTTCTGATTAGGAGATTGCTGACACAGAAATGGAGCAACTCTGACTGAATCTGATTATGTTAATTTTTGTAGGCTTTTTTCTCTAATAAAAATTATCTAGTGTACTTTTCATTTAGTCAGCAATATCAGATCCTTGTAGAGCTCAGTTAGCACCTGTAATTTCCCAACACTGTTAATTAAAAATCTCTGTAACAAAAAGGCTAAATTTAGTATACATTTGCTAATACAATATACAGAGTAGGATTCTGATTTCACTAGAAATCCTGGAGCTGTCAGATAAAAAACATAAAAAATACATGCACTTTTGATGTGTCTTATTTAGCTTGATCTCATAAAGTCTTTCCTAGAAATAATTTTGTATGATGAAGTATCTTTATTGATGGATACCTGAATTCAAGGGACTCAGAAGATGGGCCATCTTAGTTACTTAGTTAGCATCAATTATGAGTGTGAGATTTTATTACCAGTTTCTCACATTTTTAGCATTTCTAACAGGATGGTTTTTCCTCAGTGTAAATCTCCCTCCTCATTTTTCCATAGGTAATTAGTAGAAGTCACATGACACTTTCTAGCTTCTCCTCAGCTAGATCCATGAGTTCATTGGGTACAATTTCTATTTTCCATAATATGTAGGGTGCAGTTTTTGGCTAGTTTTTCTGTCAGTGCATAACTAGGTTGCTCTTATCTGCAGACTTAAATTACAGTTTCTTTCACAGTCTCCTTGGAGCCCTTAAGCTTCTGTCTGTTCCTCAATTTAAAAGCCAAATCCATATGTCTCACATCACCACCTAAACTCCAGGTATCAAATTATGTTCCAATTATCTATTGTTGTATTACTAACTACTTGAATATTAGTGGCTTAAGACAAACAAAATGATTTTATGTCACTAATACGTAGTACAGAAATCTCACCAGGGGCTGGTTGAGCAATTCTTCTACCCCATGTTTTGCCACCAAACTTGTCAATTGATAGTATGCAACTTGTGGCTGCATTTGCAGGCTCCAAGATGGCTTCATTCATAAGCCTAGTGCCTAATTAGATATAGCAGATATGGTTGGGCTCAGCTGGACCACTTTCATTTTTCAAGTGTTCTGGTCATCAGAGATTCTGGGCTTCTTATATGGCAAAAACTAAGTAAAGTTTTTCAATTTTGATGAATTCCAAGACATAATTTTATTTCTTTATAATAATGTTTTTTCATGTCATCTAAAAAAGTCTTTTCCTATATGAAGACTACAAATATATATTTTTCTGTATTTTCTAGCAATATAACAGCTTGAGATTTTGATATAGGTCTATTATCCATAATAATATTTTTTATATAAGGTAAAGTTGTAGTTAAGGTTTTTTGTATAGTTAATTAATTGTATATATAATTCATATTGGTATAATATATATTATATTTAATATATATTTTGCATTACATATTTATATGCTTGTATTTATTATATTTATTGTAATTTTTCCCTTGGGTTCTAAGAGTGAATATCCTAAGAAAAGAGGATAAAGAACAGGGCAAAATTAAGTGGAATGGTGGCACTTTTGCTGTGCTTCATATATATATATATATATATATATATATATATATATATATATATATAAATATGCAACTATTAATTTTCAAAGGTGAATAAAAGTAATGGGAAAAATGATAATGCAACAACTGAAAACATATGAATCTCCTCCACAATTGCACTTTTTATAGAAAAATTAATATTAGTAATTTACTTATACCAAAATCACAAACTATTATCTCTAGAAAACATAAAAAATATATAGATTTGTGATCTTGAGGTAGAAAAAGACTCCTTTAGAGGCCATAAAATACATTATCATGTAAAAGAAAATGATAGTTTGGAACTCATCAAAATTTAAAATCTTTACTCTTTATTAGACATAAATTAAAAAATAGCCAAGCTAGAGATTCTAAGAAAACTTCACCATAAATATATTTAAAAATTGTATCTAGAATATTTAAATAATTGCTCCTACATAGATAAAGATAAAAAACCTCCCACCAAATGACAAAATGACTCAGACAGCCACATCATAAGCAAATATATAACACAAACATATAAATAGCCAGTAATAACACTTAAAGAGAGAGTGAAACATCATTAGTTCCCAAGTAAATAAAATTAAAATCATGCTGAGAACCACTTTCCACCAACTAAAATAGTAATAACTAAAAAGACTTTTTAAAAAGAACAAATTAAGTTCAAAGTACACAGAAAAGAAATTTAAAAACAATCAGAGCAGCGATCAATAATGTTGAAAATAGAACAGCAATAGAAAAAAATTACCAAAATCAAAGGCTAATACTCTAAAAAGATATATAAAATTTATAAGCCTCTAGCCAGGCTAACTAAGGAAAAAAGAGACAAGACATAAAGTGCTGACATCAGAAATTATTTCAAAAGTTTCACTACAAATCCCAAAGACATTAAACAGTTAACAAAATAATATTCTAATAACTCTATATCCACAAATGTAATAACCTAGATGAAATGAATCCATTCCTTGAAATACACAATCTTCCAAAACTCCTAAAGAAAAAAAATGACATGAATAGACCTATTCTATGAAATAAATTGAATCAATAATTAATAACCTTCCAAACATGCGAAAGCAGGCCCAGATGGCAAAAATATGGAGCACCAGGAACTCTCAGGAACCAGGAGATGCAAAATGGTACATCCACTTTGAAGAACAGTTTGGGTTTCTTACTAAACATACTTTTACTATACTATCCATCAATCACGCTCTTTGCTACATGCCCAATTGAATTAAAACTTAATGTTCACACAAAAACCTACACGTGTATATTTATAGCAGCTTTACTCATAATTGCCAAAATTCAGAAAGAACCAAAATGTTCTTCAAATAGTGAATAGATAAATTTTGGTACATCCATGCAGTAGAATAATTTTCAATGACCAAAAGAAATCAGCTATCAAGTTACAAAAACACATGGAAAAACAATAAATACATGTTACTAAGTGAAATGAGCCAATCTGAAAAGACTACATATTGTGTGATTCCAACTATATGACATTATGGAAAACGTAAAACTATGGAGACCATCAAAGGATCAGTGGTTCCAAGAATTAGGGGAGAGGGAAGCAGGAATAGGCAGAACACAGAGAAGTGTCATGGCAGTGAAACTATTCTGTATTTAGAGTAGTGAATATGTGTCCTTATACCTTTGTTAAAATCCTTGGAATGTACAAGAGTGAAGCCAAGAGTGAAGCCCTAGTGGAAACTATGGACTTTGGGTGATAATAATGTGTCAATGCAGGTTCCTTTAGCACAACAAATGAACCACTCTAGTTTGAGATGTGAATAGTTGAGGTGATTGTATAAGTGCCTGGGACCTTGCTATAATTTCCACTCAGTTTTACTGTGAATCTGAAACTGCTCTAAAAATAAAATGTATTAATTTTAAAACAGTATGCACACACACACAGAAGGGTAATCCCCCAAAAGGAATTTATTTATAAAAAATTGCGTATTCATTCTGACATGTTTAAACTTCATTCACCTTCAAAGTACTCTCCGTTTGATGCAATACACCTATTAAGACACATTTTTCACTGTTCAAAACAGTTTTTGAATTCATTAATTTTGATGCCTTTTAGTGCTACTGCCATTTTTTTTGTTTCACCTTTTCCACATTGGCAAAACGTTTCTCTTTCAGGAAAATTTTTCCCCTCTAGAGAAACAAAAACAAACTCCTTGGCCAGATCTGGTGAATAAAGAAGGTGAGGTATAGGGGTCATACCGTATTTGGTTAAAAACTACTGAAAAATACACCTGCACACGCATGTTTATAGTTGCACTAATTCACAATAGCCAAAACATGGAACCAATCTTACTGCCCATCAAAAGTGGACTGGATAAAGAAAATATGGTATAGATAGATGATGGAGTTCTGTACAGCTATAAATAACCAAATTATGAACTTCACAGCAAATTGGATGGCGCTCTAGACTATCATACTCAGTGATCTTTCACAGAGACACCTGAATACTGCATGCTCTCACTCATAAGTGAGACCTGAACATTAATTACATTAGCACAAGGAAGGGATTGGCAGTCATTGGACACTGGGGGAGTGTGTGAGAGAGGTGGGGGAGAGGGATAATATAACAACACAAAGGGTACCTGGTCCTAAACCAGGGGAAGTGAGGGCCAGTTGGAGGTCCAAACTTCATCAGCATGCAGCCAACTTGTGTAGCTAATCCTTACTTGTACCCCCACATCTTTAAAACAAACAAACAAAAAACTGCTGAACACTGAGTACAGTGTGGGCAGGTACACTCGTAAATCACCCATCGTGAAATGCATTCAAAGAATCTATCAAAAAAAAAATCCACTGAAACTGAGCACAGTCTCTCACAAGAGAGCTAGCAGGTACACTGATGTTGATGGGTTCCTAGAACACTTACCTAGTGGGGGAATTCTGTACTACAAAGGGCCCACCTCCAAAGCAATTCCATTTTTTGGGGATCCCACCTTGTGTGTATGTCTGTATGTATATATGTATGTGTGTAGACAACAAGAAATGTTGGTGATGATGTGGTGTTACTTAAAGTTTAAAATAAAATAAATTATTTTTTTTAAAAAAGAAAACACTTGGTCATTTGATATAAACTTAAACATATGCTTGTTTTGTGACTCAGCAGTTTAGTTACCAGTTGAACACCAAAAAGACGGGACAACATAGATGAATCATAATAACATCATCTTGTGTGAAAAAGCTAGACACAAAATAAAACATACCATATTATCCCATTTGTATAAAATTGAAAAACAAATAAGACTAGATGTGATGACAGGAATCAGAAGCTTGGTTATCTAGGGGAAGGGTAAACAGAGTAGAAAGAGACAAAGGGAATTTTAGGTATTGGTTATTTCTTCTTCCTGATATTCTTTTTCAAGAATTCTACATCATTAATTTTTTCAGTTCCTTTTTAACATTTGCCTCAATTTATCCTTCCCCAAAAGGGAAAACCTGACAATCTATTTTAGTGTTTTGTTTTGTTTTCTCCATCGCATGCCTTGCCTTATTTCTTAAAACAAAATTTGCTTGTCATTTTCGTTGTTTATCATATGTTCCCCGATTTAATAAAAGTGCCTTGAAGCTAGGGTTCTTGCTTCTTTCCTATTGCATCCTTAGGATAATCTTGGCACATAATTGATACATGAGGTCGTCTCCATATTTCAGTTACTGCTTCTGACTCAAGGATACTCTTCTTGTGGAGTCAAGTCTCTCTCTCCTGCCTCCTTTGTTACTCTGTTGTTCATTCCTTACTTTGTCTAGGTTTTGGTAGCCTTGCCACAGCGCTCTTATGGCCTCAAACCTTCCCCCTCTCAATAGGTACCATAATCTATCTTTGCATTCCCATAGATCACCCAGATCAGCCAGTGCTCCTGGGACTCTCTCCACATATAATCTTTAGCTGATTCTCAAAATATTTCTGAACTATATGTAAGTGATTACATCAATTGTGGAAAAAATGAAACTAAAAACGCCAAAGTTAATAGAGTCTTTAACCAGAAGATGTTAATATGTGAGACTGAACTAGTATTATTCATTTATAATTCAGTGTCTTAAACACTAAAAAAGAGATTTTTTGCTTTAAAAGTTTCAACTAATTTGCTGTTGATATATGTTAAAGCATGTTATCTTAATTGATTTTGAATTAAAAATAAGAACTTAATTTACTCTAATAACATGGTCTAATAATGTATTTGCCCTAAATATTACTTCCATTCTGTCTGTATTGGCTTTTGGAGACCTTCAACTACACATATAGATTCTATTTTGTATTTGTTTGGGAAGAAGTACTCCTACTTTTATATAAGTTTTGCCACAGATTCAAACTGATTCAGACAAGATTTACTTTAAAACCAATAGGCAGTGTCTATATTACAATTTAATTTTTTTTCATTCCTTTTTTTTTGTTGCAGTTCTATCCCTCTGAGTTGGTATTCATCAATCATACAGGGAAGCTGACTTCTGTTCTGCACACTTCCCCGCTAACTGGATTACAGAGCTGAAAAACTTACTCAAAGTTTAAAATGTGATAAACGTAATCAAATTGCTCTAGTCAAATTCTAACAGTGGTGAATAGATGACACTAATTACCTTTTCTTATTATGCCACAAATGTGGTTTACTCCATCTTTATTCATGAAGAAATATCATACAGCCCACTGAGGGAACTGCAGCAGGATGTAATATTGGCTTATTTGTTTCCTTAGTTTTTCTTCTTTCTTTTACCAGGATCCAAGAGATGTACTTTTAAGCTGCAATATATTTAAATGCAGTTTTTTTTTTACCTTCCATGAAAGATAATTGTTACCTACTGCAAAGCTTCATGATTCTACATAAACAAGTGCTTTCAAAACTCCCGTAAAATGATATAAACTTTTGTTGTTGTTGTTGTTTATTTTTTCTTTTGAGTGTGATTTTTTTTTTTCAAATGAGTTAACACAGAAAAAAATGAGGCATGTGCTAGAAACATGCGTCGTGATGAGAGAAACTGAAGCATTCTTTCCAGGAGATATATAGAAATATATTACTTTTAAAGCATTGTCTACATTTTTAGATGGGGACATTTTTCAGTAATTCACCTTGAAAATTGTTTACAGAACTACTCAAACTCGTTTATATGCTATCTGGTTTAAATAATTCACATATCTATTTCCAGTGGTCATAATAGAGGCAGTTTCACAGACATGTCACTAAATGATTACACATTCACTCTCTAATCAAATGCTGTTCTAAGAAAAATTATCTGCAAATACTTCTGTTTCCATGTATCAGATAACCAAAAACGGTTTGTTTTTATACTTGCTAGGTTAAACCAACCTGAATATTTTCTCATGAGCTCAAAAAACTTACTTTAGGATATTAGAACAATAAACAGGAATATGCCTATAGCATTATAAAACAATAGAATATTTATTGATGTTAGAATCTTGGCATCTTAAATATACCAATGGAAAATATATCTGGAATTCAATAAAGAAGATTTTAATGAAAAGAGAGCTTGGAAGTTAACAGCATACACATTGAAATTAAATAAGTAAAAGTGTTTTATGATCCTCCCAGAAATAATCTGTATAGGAATGCAAGGCACAAACCCCAAATAACTTACAGGGTAGAAAAAGCATGTACTCGGTCCATTCAGGAAAATCCAGTTTTATGCCTGTTATCCTTGTTTAAATATTGATAACACTTCCTTTCATTTTTAAAAATGTCCTGGTTAGAATGCTAAATTAGGCAGGCACCCTACTTATAGGCAATTATAATGAAATTATATTGTACTCTCAGAGGAAGTGAAGCCTTAGAAAGGATTCCAATAGGGAATTCCTTGATATAATTCATACTGTTGTGTGGAGGGAGCAAGAAATAGAGAGTACAAGAGTATCTAAGCAGAGTGAGCAAGGAGGAAGGTTGTGTGGGAGAAGATTAACAGTAGAGAGGACACAGTTCTTGTAATTCTGTATGAGCCATGATGAGAAGTTTGAGTTATTTTTCTCTCCCCCAGCATTAAGATGGAAATTTTGTAAGGCATTAAGTAATTTAATCTGTATATCAAACTCATATTTCCTCAAATAATTACTTTGACCGTTATAATGGTATGATCATGGAAGCAAGGAGAGTAGTAGGAACTGATTGTGATGCTGCAGCCAAAAATAATGAGGGCGTAGGCTGAGGCAGTGATCAAGGAAAGACGTGGTGAGTATGGCATTTGTATTGAAGGCAGAGTAGTCAGGGTACACTAATAGATTCAGTGTAACTTGTGAGGGAAGGGAGATCAAGGGTGACTCCTGAATTTACTGATTGAGAAATGGGATGAGTTTTGTTTAGGTGGGGAGTGTAGGACGTTCTGGTATACATGTCTCGCAATCATAAAATTCTGATATGTGACAGAAATTTTGGCATTATTAGAATTCAATAAATTTTAAAAATTACGTGACTATTTATTCCTATATTATGATGAGTAGTGTTTTTTTTTTCCAGAAAAAAATACACAATGATATAGTACCTGATGGCAAATGGATTTGATAACATCAGGATTTTTGCCTTGTTAGTGTATGTAGATTGCTTAAAAGGTATAGAATTCCCGGTTCATTGTCTCCCTTCTCAAGATTATTTACATAGACGCTACTCTATCGCCTGTGGCAACCATGATAATTATCTCTTGAAAGCAACAGAATTTTTTTATTTATAGTCAAAGCTCAATAACTTAATCAGTATATACTTTAGAGATAGTTAAATATAAATCAATTCATTGATATGGTGTATACTCTTTCAACCTGAAGATTCAGGTCTAGACTGTAATCAAGCAGACTTTCCTATGTTCTGAAATACATTTCCATCCAATAAATTATACTGTATTCTTTAGGAAAATTAATATTCCATGTGCTGATTCTCTACCATTAATAATTGCACATCTAGGTCTTATATCTATTTGATTTAGCTTTTTGTTACTTTTCTTTGCATTTTAGATTATTTTTAAAAATCAAATCTCCATGTCTTTGACCTGGTTTCCATAAGTTCTTTTTTTCCCCTTTTATAATTTGTCACTTTTGCTTTAATATTAAGTATTTTAATGTAATTTTGTATGTATTTTATTAGCTCTGTGAGCTCTTCTATTTTAAAAATCCACTCAATTTCCCTTTTCTATTCTGTAATCACTTGCTTTTTAAGGTCTGTGCCTTTATAATCTCCCCAGTAGAAGAAAGGATATTTTTACCATATTTTTTAAATTTGATGGAATAAGTACTAATCAAAGAAATGTTCCTTTGTTTCTTTTGTATGCTATTTTGACACTCTCACTTTGATGTACTTTACGTCCAATTCTTAGCACAATTAACATATTTTTAAAATGTTTAATAGTTATCTGCTCTTTGTTTCAAAATCTTTTAATAGGTTTTCCTTAGTTACTTTCTTTATATGCTTGTACACCATTTGAAATTTAGTTGGTTGATAGATCACATTATCTGTTGTTTTGTTCCTCTGATTCAGGGGTAATGAAGCCATCAAAAACTTAATCACTGTGTCTTTTCTAAATATTTCCAAACACATCAAGAACTACAATTGCTGACTTGTAAAGATATTTTAGACATTTAAGAGGTGCTCCGTATGTTTAGATTTTTCCTATTACAAAGATTACATTTAGAATTTTGTGGAATAATTAGTGTGTGGAGTAACCTCATGGTCTTTTGGTCTCTAAGGGGAAAAGAACCATATAGTCACATTTGTTTGTGTGTAAGATAAAACTAAGTCACTAAAAGGGAGTTCCACCACCCAATGGACCAGGAAAAATAGGCATTGCTACAGAGTGTACAAGGTACTTCCAAAAGTTAACTTATCTACTTACAGAACATTGTCTATAACTTGGGTATTTTACATTTACTCCTAGTGGTTTTGAGTTTTCTGAATGTTTAACTTGCATTTCCAAGTTAAGTGGGGTTTTTTTTTCCCAAATATTACTAATTTTCTCTACTAAATTGCTAACATCTTCCAATACTTTTGTTTTTAAATTTTATCTACTTTTTTTCAAATAACCAAATTTTTTGTGGTATGAGATTGAGAACATTCTGTTTTATTAATATTTATTTCTATGCATATACATTAGCCGGGTTCATTTTGGCAAGCTTTATGGAGTCTAAATGTAGTTTTGCATTTTTGCAGTCATTTCCATGGAGGCTTTTTTTTAAGGTAATTATAGCATAAATAAAATAACAACTATCTAGAAAATTTAAATAAAACTACTTTTTAATACAAAATCATTTAATATATTGAGAACATAAATGTTTTATCACAAAAAGCAATGGAAGTAAAAGTCAAGATAGACTTATTCTATAGGTTATAAAATACAAAAGAAATAATAGACTTTTTCTGTAATACAAATACATTATATTATGCAAACTTTTTATGTAATATGAATATTATATAATACAACAGATAATATACTTATTTATAGTATAAAATAAATTGTAAATTATCAACTCAAGTGGGTCAACTTCAAGTTATATCTGGTTAGAATTGTTTTATTAATTTAATTTAATTTAATTTTAGATTCAAGGGGTATGTGTGATGATTTGTTGTATAGATTAATTGTGTGATGGTGAGATCTGGGTTTCTGATAAGGTTGACTTCGCCATTGTGGGAAGCACAGTACCTGATGGTGATTCTTTAGCCCTTATTTTCTCTCCATATCTTTCCTCTTTAGGAGTTTTCGACATCTGTTGTTCTTATCCCTGTGCCCATGTGTGTTCAGTGTTTAGTTCCCACTAATGAGTGAGAACATGTAGTATTCAGTTTTCTGTTTCTGTAATAATTCACTTAAAATGATGACATCCAGTTGCATCCATGTTGCTCCAAAGTGCAAAATTTTATTCTTTTTATGGCTCCATAATATTCCATGGTGTATAAGTACCGCATTTTCATTATCTAGTCCACTGTTGATGGGCACCTGGGTTGTTTCCTTGATTTTGTTTTTGTGAATTGTTTGCAATAAGCATACAAATGCAGATATCTTTTTGATAGAATGATTTGTGCTCTTTCGGGTATATACTCAATAGTTGGACCACTGGATGGAATGGTGCATCTATTTCTAGTTCTTGGAAAAATTGCCAAACTGCTTTCTATGAGAGTTCAGCTAGCTTGTATTCCCACTAACAGTGTACGAGCATGTCCTTTTCTTTGCAGCCTTGCTAAAATTTGTTGTTTATTGACTTTTTAATAATAGCCATTCTGACCTTGTGAGATGGTATTCTAATTATAGTTTTGATTTGCATTTGTCTGATGATTACTGATGTTGAGTATTTTTTCATATTTTTTTGGCCACTTGCATTTTTTTCTTTGGGAAGTGTCTGCTCATGTTGGTTAGAAATTTTAAAATGTTTATGAACATTTTATGGGAATAGATTCTACTTTTGTGTGCTGTTATAGTAATGTGATGTGTCCTAATAGGTCAAAATTATATATACACATGTATCTAGACACACACATATATATATATTGCATATATATATATAATATTCAGATCTACTACAGAAAAATTAACCATATATTATTAAAACATTAAAGTAACTTTTTCAAGTTTTAGGAAAATACTTATAAAATATTACACTAATAATTCAGAATTATAGCAACCAAAAAAATGAAACCAGTCCAAACCAAAACAAAAACAAATTAAAAAACACCATTCCCTTCAAATATACTTGGAGTTGGGTAACAATAACTGGGTGTTTATTTTAAGTAAGACATTCAGTAAAGCCTAAGTAGTGGTAGTTTGTGACAGAGAGTGACCACTGACAAAAGCTATAACAATACTGAGTATCAAAATCTCAAATTCCTGAAGTGCTTAAGATTACTATTTCCAAAGATAATTTTGTGTTATTGCTCAGTACACTTCTGCTATTGTGAGTGCACTCTTTTGAGTGTATTGTTACTCTAGGAAGCTTACTAAAATTGACAAACTACCCAGGAAAATACTACAATATAAATTGGCTTTCAAACTCCTGAAATCTACACAGAATTAATTTTTAAGAAGGCAGGCTTCATTGGAGGCTGCTGTTAGCAGGAACAGGGACTGAAATCTTGGGCTGGCTTGCATCTGTTCATCAAAATCCCACAACCCACAGAAAGCTACATGTACCCCAAGGTGTGTCCAGATGAAACAACCAACCCATACCAGGAAGTTCCAACAAAATCTTATTTTAATTCCCAGAAGCACTCAAGAAAGGTGAGAATTTAGTATTGTCCTGCATTCCCTGCCTGTCTTGTTTGCTGGTTTGCTGTGCAGAAGAGATGAGTGTCCATTACTACCTTCTCACTGAGTCTTGGTTATTTGGGCAGAGTGCAAGAGACTGAGTCTCAGGAAGCCTGTATCTTAAAAATCCCCACACTAAAGTTATTGTGGAACATATTTCAAAACTTTGTCACACAAAATAAATCTAATAAAATATGTTTTGTGACTTAATCCTAATATGTGGTCAAATAGTACGGAGCTATTTAAGAATGATTTCTAAGAAATTTTTGACTGCAATTTTCATTAATAATGGAATCACAGAAGTGTTCTAGATGGAACAAAATTAAATATTCAAAAGGTGCAGAAGCATAATATCATCCACCAAGTTTGTTTAATATTGCTATAAAAATGTGAATTATGTAAAATAAGTTATTTTATATGTACAGTGAGATTTTTGTATGCAGCCTTGACTTTGTCAGAAGAATATCTTTCAACACAGTTCTCTATGTGGAAGAACACAAAATACTTTTAATGCACAGAGTTAAGGGCTACTCGTATATACTATTTATTGATCCTTCAACTCCCGAGACAGCCCATTTATGCTTCTCTTTCTTTGTTTATGAAACCATTCTTTTAGCATGCAGTAAGAGATAGAACAACGGATAATGTGATATCATTAGGCACTCATATCGCAATCAGCAGTGGGGATTTCCTGTCTTATTTCCCATAATAAATTTATAAAAGGAAATAAAAAATGCAATAAGATTGCAAAATAAGATACATTTCTGATGATCTTTTCCTTCTTGAGGAAACAATAGGTTGACAATTTTAAAAAAGGAAAAGAATAGCTCACATTTTTCTTAGAGATAATAGATATTAATGGTCAAATATCTGTTCAAGGACTCCGCCTCACTCCCTTTTATTGTCAAATAAGAATACAATACATCTGTGAACAAACATGACTCTAGCTTAGAGTCACTTAAAATCTCCTGTGAAAGACGGGATGAAAGGAAATGGAAAAAATATAGGTCTTCTCCTTCAATCTGACATGTCATTTTATGTAATTTAGGCTTTTGATATGTAGTACAGTGAGAATGTGCTGTAGGCTGAGGCATGGCTATCTTTCTGCCCATGTGGTGATGGACACACTCCTCTCTGGTATGTTTAGGTTCAAGACTAGTATATTTTGTCTCTGTCGGTATCTTTGTTTTGGCCAATCTCTCTGTCACTTTCATCATGAATCAGAAAGTATCATATTTGATTGAAGGTGACTGGGCATACCTTTGTCTCTGGAAACAGCCATTCCTGGACCATGTTTTGGCTCTGGTGGTGAAGTGAATGCCAAGTGCCAGTTATTATTTGACTTCAAATAATCTGAAAGGCAATATGACTTCTAGCAGTCGTAAGACAACAATGACTTTTTTTTTTGCATTAACAATGAAAAAAATGCATTCAAAATTTTTGTTTTGCCAGAAACATAAGACAACTTTTCTATATGCTAATTTTTAAGTTCTTATGTGAACTTACTCTTTTAGAGACCAGCATAATATTTACTTTTTTATATTTGCTTCCAAATGTGCAGCATCATGGTATGTTACAGATGGGAATTTGTTGTTGTGTATATTACTTTTTCTTGTGATGCAGGAGATATAAAAGGATCAAGTTAGAAATGTGTGTATCCAAATGCCACAAGATGTTTAATTGAACTTGGTTGAAGACCTCATAATTTCAAATATGAATGCAAGAACAATCACACATCTATGTGAATAGTTCACCAAAGACATTAATAAAATCCGGATCTAAGAAGTTAGTACTCTTCAACCAGATGTGTCAAAATATCGAGAGCAAGAAGCATTAATGAAAACATTTATTTTTGTTATTTTGCTTCTTCACCATCTCTTACAGTAAGAGAAGATTTCTCTCTGTGAACTTACGGAGTCACACCACAGTTAGAGCTGTCTTCTTTCCTATGTTGTGGGAGAGAAGATTCCATGTTCTGCTATATGATGCAAACTAAGATAATCCAGAGGACTCTGGATGTATGGCCACCTGTCTTGTCAAGCAAGCGAGAAGAGCATTATTAGGTTTGAAATGTCCTGCACTGTCATAAATTGGTAGAGCAAAGTTCCATGTGATAGCTATGTGGCAGAGGTGGGACTAACCTAGTAGAGCTATTCAATATTAAGTCCCTCTGAAAGAAATTAACAACTTGTAATATTAGCAATACTATTGTGATAATAATAATTGACTTGATAGGAAATAAATTTTACAAAAGAATGTCTTTATCTTGGCAAAAACACATTTTCTCTTTTGTTTCTTCCCCTCTGAGAAAAAAATTTTCATATGAATTATAAATTTTACTCAAGTTTTAAAATTTTACTTTAACTCATAGATACTTTAATTGAAGCAAGAACAGTGTACATTTATTTTACTTTTTAAAAAATAAATCTGGCTATTTGTCAATCATTTATTTAGTGGGTATTGTATGTGCTAAAAGCAAATTTCAAGGGCAGTTTCTGAAAATAAACTGGTAGATTAGGGCTGGGAAGACTAGAAACCAAATGTTACACATTGTGGATGCGTGCGTGTGTGTGTGTGTGTGTGTTCTTTTCTTTTCTTTCTTTCTTTTCTTTACATAAAGATATTAACTGCCTCAGAGTTAATAGCAGGGTCGTCATCCTCTGTCCCTAGGTAATATCTTACATTTCCTTGATTAAATTTGATCAATATGCCAACAAAAATCATAATCTATTTGAAGCTTGTCT